>JAYDZE010546778.1:0-32447 GCA_034509125.1 Monilaria moniliformis | reverse complement strand
GTGGAGTGGAGGCGGAGCAATGTTTTATGTTTAGCAAAACAGAGGCCGTAGAGGTATACAGAATACCTATTTATGTGAATGCATATTTGTACATATCTATTTTTATTTTTTTATTTTTTTAATAAGTATTTATAAAATTACTAAAATACCCTTAGACTTTTTTAAAATTAATGGGGGCATGGGCCCCAGGCCCTAGTTTCCCTCCGTCCCTGAATTGGAGACACACACATAAAGTAGGAACCTGTGAAAACGATGAAGACAAAGAGAAAGCACAACAGAAACTTAGCATTAGCCATTTTAACTAATTTTATTTTCTTTTAAACCCATATTTTATTTCTCTGTATATTTTTATGTATTTTAAAATAATTAGAAGGAATTATTAATAAATTCATATTATTGCGCTTGGAGTGTTTTGGTATTGCTGCTCATGGGTTCAAATGAACTTTTGAGGATTAAAAAAAGAAAAAAGAAAAAAGAAATTAAGAGTTGTATTTTCTGTGACCAACATTAATTTTCATCCAAATCATCTTTCTACATTTCAATAATTTAACTTTTTACTCCGTATTGGGATCTCAATTTAACCTTAAAAGATTAATTTTATTCAGGCAACATTAACTTTTTGATACAAAGATCAGAGAAGAAATCATTATTTATGTCAGTTTAGCATCAACAAGCATTTTGAATATTAACATTGCCTCACAAATTCATTTTTTAGAATAATCGTGAATTCATATCATCGTGAGATTTGATTGTTTATCTTAGAACGCGGCGTTTGCTTGAAAATCAATAGTATTGTATATATTTCCAGCAATAAATCACTAATATAATGATGTCCTCATGAGTCATGACTGCATGTCACAGAGGAGTTACATGAATAAATCACTAATTCCACTTACAATATAACACATTAACACCAGCCAATCCACCTTTTCTAAATTAATGTTTTTTTTTTTTTTTTCATTTTTTCTTCTTCTGTGGTTTCAACTCTCAAACTTGACTTGTTTTCTAACATTGAGTGGAAACCTTATGAATTAGAAGAAGTTGCTACAATCCACTGAGTTTCAGAATTTTTCCATAATAATTCCTCTCATGAACTCTTCTGGTGCTGCAAAACAAACACACAAGTCTTCAGACTTAGTTGATGACATATATCAAGAAACTGCAAATTTCATAAATAGATAAAAACTAATCAGACATGTTCTAAACCTTTTTGGCCTGTAAAGAGACTGAACTGTGCAGCAGCCTGACGGAGAAACATTTCAACTCCACTAACAATGACGGCTCCGGCAGCCTCAGCTTCTTTCAATAGTCTGGTCTTCCTAGGGTTGTATACTGCATCGAAGACGAGCTTGTAATCCCTCAATGTTTCCTGGTAAACGAGAACGATGAAGATAGATATATATACATATATGTATTACTACCTCGTAGAACCAAAGAATATTAATTTGATCTTAGAGAAAAATGTTAGAAGATAAACCTCCAGCACAGGAATCCGCCGCTCCACATGTGGATGCATGCCTAAAGGAGTTGCGTTCGCAAGGATTGCATCCTTCTCCGGCCGGAAAGTCGGTAAATCATCAAACGGAAGAGCAGCAGCCGATACTGCATCAGCTAGAGACTTTGCCCTTCCTTCACATTGCAAAAAGACTACAGTTAGTATCTCATGTCGTTGCAGGAATTCTATACCGTGACGCTACACGACAGAGTGAAGATATGAAAGGGTTTATTAATTAGTATTAATATTCTACCGAAATCAATGTCAAAAACAACCACACTAGCACCCCTTATTTTAGCTCCAAATGCAAGCGCTCTTCCTGCACCCCCGGCTCCCACGAGAACAAACTGCTTCCCCATGAGTGGAGAAAGAGGGCAATGCTTCCCATTCAGCCCATCCCTGTGCTGTTGGAGTTTCGTAAATTACATCCTTTATGACAACGGATGCACCTAATATATTAGTTCAAGAATAAGATTGGGTTATTCCGGTACCTTTAAAGCTTCTTCCATTGCTACAATAGCAGCCTCACAATCTGTGTTATACCCGACTAGCTTCCCATCATCACGCCTCCTTACAATAGTATTAACAGCACCAATTGACTGATGATCATAAGACAATTTGATCATTATGAGGACTTGTTGCAGCATCTCAAACATAATTCAAAGAAAATGACCCCCACATTCGTCTTTTGATTGTGTATTACAGCCTCCTTTAAGAGGGTATCAAATTTATACAGCATGATTAAATCTGTGTCATTACAATTTCCCACTTCCTGAAATACAGAAACGATAAACAGATTTTTAGAGTAACCTGAGCAACTGGATGGACTTCATCGCAGAAATCAATTGCTGCTTCCTTGTATGGGATCCCGACACTGAAATTTAAGCCAGAAAACAAAGTAAAATATCTGCTTAAAATCTAGCCGGAAGTCATCTTTAATTCAGTATTTTGTTACTTGAAAAGAGATCAGAAATGAAATAACAAAGCCCCTCTCTCCATCAACAGCACTACCCATTTATCGTTGTCAAATGTATTCAAGATCTCAGAGCACAATGGCAAATATGTTTATTTAACTAGTGATTCAAATATCTCTTTTCTGGTAAAAGAAAGTATACAAAACTAATTGCTGCATGAGAAAAAAGAATAGAATAGTAATCGCTAAAGGGTAAAACGTACCTGAAACCAGCAAAATCAGGACTTGTGTAGACACTGAAAAATTCCTTTAGATTATCCACAAACATTGGGACATATATTCCATTGTAACCGGCATGTCTAAATGTGGGATTGTGCAATAGAGGGCCCTTGCTGTGACTTACTGGTTTTGAGATAAGCCCAATAACTTCAGTACCCATATTGATGTTCTTCAGTCCATAGGCTTGTCTGAGGATATGTACACTGGGGAGACCAGGAATCATATTTCCTTCAATTGATCCATATGCAAAAAGACCACCAAACTTAAAACTCAACAGCTGACTAATAAGACCTCTTTCTCCTGTACAGTGAGCTATCATGGGTACCTGCTGGGAGTGAGCAATGATTATTGATTATGATCTTCTGGGGAACTCTAGAACAACAGTTACCTCATTTTAAACGCATAAATTGAGCTCCCTTTTCAGCAAAATTAACCTGATGCTACTAGCTTTAGATTCACAACCCATTTCTAGGAATGTTTAAGTCTTCTTTTCTTTTTTGTCATCTTTCTACTAACAATTATATCTCCTTATTTGTTTAAATAGTTTTCTCCTCTCTGCATTGACGATAACTATTAATGTCCAGCTTGTACTTTGTAGTTGAAAATATAGAGAGCATCTCAATATCTAAACTAGCATTAAGGATTGTATTTTAAACTCACTTTTCTTTTATGTATATGACAATAAAAAAAGAAGAAAGAAACCACACCTGGCTATTTGACAGCAGGTCAAAAGCAGTCACTATTTCTGTAATATTGGCTGCTTCCCAAACAAACTTAATGATATCAGCCTCAGTGGATTTCATCTCTGCAACAAGAACGCTGGGATCTTCCAATAAAGCAGTAAAGCTGTCCAGGTAGGTAGAGACTATAATTTTACTACTTTTAAGCTGACGGAACTTATCTTCTTTTATGAGTGCAGATGCTACCTGTATAACAATGGTGTTGAAGTCAGGTTGATAGATAATCTCTATTAGTGCAGGAAAATACAGTCGGTACATCCCAATAAACTTTTCATGGGCATTATTCCTTGTAACGAATATATTCAGAACAATAGAAATGAGGATAATTTCATCGGAATGGCATTAAAATTTCTATGCTGATCATTATAATGATGCGCGATCATCACTGATAGTTCAGATTATTTATTGTGCATGGTGACAAAGAAGTTATCCAGAATCTAATCTTTTCTGATAATGCATCATCTTTGTTCAAGAACCTAGAGCAGCATTTGCATTTGATAGGCGTTATATTTGATTAGACAAAAATATATTTTGGTTTCTGCAGCACCAATCTCTCCCAGCTCTGTATACCAATTCATTAAGAAATAAAAATTACCCCAAAAAGCTCAATAAATTATTATAGAACTAACGGTCTAAAATTATTGATAAGAGTAAGAACTTGTTTTGAACCATATGTTAAACACTATATAGCAACAAAAAAGATTGATTACAAACAAATCATGACTCATTGTTTTCAAGTTTTGTTTTATGTATGCACAATAGTTGAATTTTATTACCATACCAACTCCTACCTTGAGTTCCAAGTCAATGTAATCAGCACCTAAATCTTTGGCCAAAAGAAGAGATTGTAGGTACCCCTGTTCATTACATTTGAATTCACCACCTTCCCATTTTGGCCTGCAACACCAAACTCACTTATAAAATATTGACTTTATTGAAGCCAAGGCCCACACCATTTTTCTTTGCTTTTGTCAACAACTGATAGCAGCTTAATTAATAAAAAAGTCCATCATTAAACACTACATATACATTCACACACCAACTATTCAACTAGCACAGCCACCTCTTCGTGCTGACTGGACGCCTTGTCAGCACCTTCGTGCCCCTTCTCTTTGTTTAGAACAAGGCAATGTTTCGACCAAACAAGCAACTCGGTTTGGGTTGGTATACTTTGACCATTAGGAAATAGATCAATTCTGTTTGAAGTACTAATATATTTTTTAAACAAAATCGTTGCTATTTCAAGTGGAGCCAGGCGAAGCCAACCTAACACAAAATGAACCTTTCTTTTATCTTTTTTCTTTCTTCTCAACTTTCTATATCGGATGATGGCATGATGAATTCCTAGCTGAGGAATGAAACAGAAATATACAGAATGTACGTGCTAACAAGTAAGAGGCATATGATTATCATAATCTCGCAAGAAACATTCAGCTTCTTCAAGACCAAACCAATTCATCAGGAAATAGCTAAAAAATTAAAATAAAAAACAGTTATCTGAAAAACCTAATTAATCAATGCAGCAAATCAAAACGAGAAAATAAAGCCTACATTTCAAAACGCAAATGATGATACCAAAAAATACAGTGTTTAAATATTTACCGGGAAATGAGAACGACCGGAATCGGCTTGTTCTGGAGCAGGATTGTGAGGTCGGAGTCGGAGACACAATCGAGGTCGATTTGGACGACATCAGCTCCTTGAGTCTTGGCCTGATGCATGCCGTTGAGCATTTGCTCGACAGATTGAGCAGGCAATGTGGCACAGATCATTTTGGAAATCCCAGCTCTAACCATGTTTGGTGAGGTGATTGCTACCGTGGAATTGAGGAAACGTTGGTGGAGTGGCGTGAGGGGCGTTGGTTTTTGATGGGGTTTATAAGGAAATGCAAAATTGGTTGTTGGTGGGAAAGGATAAGGACAAATTTCTGAACAGGTAAATCAAGGTTGGCGCCACACCGCTTCTCTCCGAATCTGTATTCAACCTGCGTATAATCATAACTGACTCAGCAACTCGTGGCTTCTCGCTGCTGACACACAGAGAGACAGACCCAGAGAAGACAGAGAGAGAGCTTGCCATATTGCGCACGTCAAATGAGACGATCCTCATTGTTGAAATAATAATAATAATCCCTCAAATAATAATAAATATAGGTAGGAATGTCATTCGAAACGAAATATGTGAGGTGGCTATCCAAGTAGATACAAATATATATATCGCGCAAATTGCCGGAAAAATCATAAAGTTTGGTCAAATTATGGTCAGTCCCGCGAGTTTGAAAATCAGCCGCTAATATCATGACTTTGAGATTTTTCGTAATTGTCTCAAGCCAAAAAAATCGGTATCCTACGTGTCTTAAATTATTGACGTGCCATATACATGTCTTAAAATTAACGACGTGGCTGACTAATTGGTGCGAACGTGGCTGATTTAGTTACCGGACGTTTTCTCCAAGTAAGATTTTTCGTTGGCAACATCAGCAGCAATTTCTCCCCAAATTAAGCGTTGTGGGACAATTGCGAAAAATTGTCAAAGTTATGATATTAATTAATTTTATTTTTCCATATCACACATATTCCTTGCCAACAAAATTACATTTGCTTTTTATGGTTTATCCATGACCACTCTAAGACAACCAATGACAACATTATATATAATTATTTTATTATTTTTTTAATCATAATAACCAAATTACACAGCAATGCAATTAACCGTAAAATAAATTATTATTTAGATTAAAAAAATGAATTAACCAAATGACTGGGAAGGGTTTGTTAGTACTCTTTTCATTCCTGAATAAATATCTTACTTGGAAATGAATTTTATTTCGAATAAATGTCATATTATAGAATTGTCAAAGTAACCTTTGAGAATATTATAAATAACCACAACACTATTTCATGTAATTTAGTTATGTAATTTTTTAAAAATTAATTATGTCATTTTCAATATTTAATTAATGTAATTTTAAGAATTTTAATTAATTAATCTGTAAATTTTTAGTTATTTATTTTAATTTTACAAATATCACAATTTTAAATAAATATATAAAATTGAAGAATAATAAAAATTAATGAAATGAAAAAGATAGAGTTGTAGTTAATTTGAGATTGAATTTTAAGTGTTGTGGCTGAAAAATAAAATGCTGACATGATAACTGAAATAAAATTATGACTAGTTTTTTTTTGTGCTAGACTATGGTATGTGGATGCCGGTAGGAACGAAGAAAAATATAATATAATGTATTAATTTTTGTTCTCTACATGACTTTAAATCTTGGCGTGTCATCAATTTGTTAAGGGATTTTTTCTTTTTATTTTCTCCTGGAATCCACGAAATGTCAGGACTAGCATTTTTGTCTTGAAAACACTACTCTTTCTGTTTGAATTATATAACTTTGTTTTCATTTTTCGGTTGTATAAAAATATAGGCTTATTTTCATAGAAAGTAATGATTTTTTTGTAATTTATTTACTAATATATCCTTAGTTGATTAATTATTTAGTATTAATTGATAATCAAAATAAATATTGACATATTATATAATTTTTTTAATAATTTTTCTTAATTTATGTTAAAATCTCAATCAGCCTATATAATTAAGACGAAGAGAGTATAAGAATAATACAATATATGTTCTAAAAGTATATACGATGCATCTGAACTGTAAATAAGATGGAATACTTCATTAGATACGAGGTCGTTGATTATATTTGTAGTGTGACTGCACCTGTTAATTAATGATAAGAATAGATTATATTAATTTGTTCAAGAATTTTCATGAATTTAATCCACTTCATATATAATGATATATATTTACATATTCTATGCAGCTAGATTTGTATATGGTAATCTGTACATGCCATTGGTAATCAATTTAATGATCCTACTTTGCTTTTTATTTATAATAATAGCTAGTTACACAATAATTATTTTATGTATAAGAACAATCACTTTTAACGCAATAATTTTTATATACAAAAACAATCATTTTTTTAAAAACTCATAATGAGATGTAGCTCACGCAAATTTTATTAAAAATAAATCCAAACAGAAAATATCAACACATGGCATCTTTATCATTTAGGATTAACTTTTAAGAAGATATAAATCAAATAAATTAGATAAAATTATAAGAATTACTCAAGGCATTAGAATATCTCAAGTTTTCAAGGTAAAAGAAAATATTCTAAATTTTCGATCCATCTTAATAAATAATGAATGAAGCTAATTATTTTATCTATCTAGATTGGTACTTAATGTTTGTGACGTCTCTCACCTAGTAGCTTATTAAAAAAAGTGGTATCACCATTGCAAAAATATAAATCTAGCTTGCAGCTCTGCGTCAAAAAAATTAAAATAAAAAATCTAAGAACACGAGTTTGGTTAATATACCGTGTGTGTCTAAATTCTGATTGTGAGAGGTAAAACTTGGCCTCATCTGGTGTAGGTGGGGGATATTTAATATTTTTTCTGACCTATATATATATATATATATATATATATATATATATATAATATCCATGTTAAATAGGCCAGGTTATAAAAATGAGTAATTAATCAAGGAATTAATTTTTGAAGATGGAATTAATTAATTCATTATGATTATGGATATGATAAATATTTTCCTCCGTGAAATTTGAGACAATAATATGTTATGAGTCACTTAAAGTAATTAATAGGCTGTAAAACACAAATTCAAATATGTGTGCAGATTATAACTTCAAGTACAAGAATACATATTTCCTATTTTATATAATTATTAGAGTTCTTGGTTAACGAAAATCAAAATTAATATTTGAACTAATAAATGAAAAGGATTATAAGAGAAGAGAATTCCAAGTTGAAGAGAGCAGCTAATCAAAAATTGGAGTTTGGTCAGACAAGACAAATGGAAACAGCAAGTTGTTGACAGGGAAGCGCCACCAAACAATAGAGTTTCGGTTTTTTAAAATAATTTGTTATAGTTTTTTTTTTTTTTTTTTTAATATTAAACACGTAGTAAGGACATCCACGGCTCATCCCAAAAAAAATCAGTCACAACTCTATTTTCAACTATCACGTCATCTTTTCACTATTTGGCCACAAATTAATCACAACACTTACAATCCAACCTGAAAATTTTCAGTTCTTAATTAGTCACAAATCCATTTTTTTCATTGCATCATTTTTTTATTTTTTTTTCATTTTAATATATTTATTTTAATTACAATATTTATAAATAATGAAATTTACATTAATTAAATACAAAAAATGACATAAATTTAATTCCTAAAATTATATAAAGAAAAAATAAGAAATAATGCATATTGGAAAAAAAGGATACAACAAAAAGAAAGAAAAAAATCGATTAAAAATGGGGAATAATCAATAAACAACAAGAAAGTTTACAAAACAAAATTATAAAAAGAAAATAAAAAAATTATTAAATTCCTAAAATTCTATGTATAAAGAAAAAAAGAAATAAATTATATTTGGAAAAAAGGAAACAAAGAAAAAAAAAGGGATGAAAAAATGGGAATAATCAATAAACAATAAGAAAGTGACAAAGAAAATTATATATATAAAAAATAAAAATAAATTAATGTTGGGAGTGGAGATCAAACCCAGTTCCCCTTGGATGTTAATGTAGAACTCTACCACTACACTATTGACAAGTTTTGTAAATAAAATTAACACATTGTTATATAAAAAATTAAACAACGATATTTAAAAAATAAAATAAAAGGGGACGGCTGGTGACCACCCGCTGCAATGCAGCCGCCCCAGCGGGACGCGTCCCCCGTGGAAGTGGTGGGAAAAAGAAGTAGGTAAGAATAATGGAAGAGATGGAAAGGTAAATAAAGGGGTTTAAATTTAACGATATACGTAGGCAATCTTCAATCACAGTCGCCTGAGTGAGACGGAGAGGGAAACTAAACATGCTTTCTTTGCTAATTAAGCGCCTCTCCTTGTTTTGGGCATACCTCACCAACTTCATTTTTTATTCTACTTGGATTTATCGATCAAGCAGAAAATTTATGTAGATGGCACGAGAAATGCACTCAAATTCTAATTGGATTCGAATTTTAAAAATTAAGAATACCTTAATGAGTTAATTAAGTAGGAGTTATATTTAGGATTAATTGTTGGAAATAACAAACAACTTGCTAGAATTTAATTATCCAGATGAGTTTAAAGAGTTGCAATTATGATCCATAATTTTTGGTAGAATTGTGGAATACACTAAGACGATATTGTATTGTTGAAATTACATCAAGAAAAACGAGAATACATGAGATGCGGCTAGTTTTCGATAATTTCAAGGTTCAAGTGCATTTTATGCGAACATGTACGAGTGGTTATATTCATGTTTACAGTATCGGATTTTATGATTTGAACTTTTTCTTTCTTGATTCAAACTTTGACCGATGAAAAATATTGGAAATGAAGTGAAGTCCAGTTAGGTGAGTGGTTGAACACCAAGCATAATATTTATTCCTAAATCACGTCTTGCTCTCCAATAATTTTTATTTAATACTGGAAAATTTCTTTACGCATGTGCCTTTTGCTTAATCGCCAAAACTACCGGCGGCTATCACAAGGTTTCAAATTCTATTTTATCATGTATTTTTTATTTTTCTTCTTTAATTTAAATTTTGTGTACTAAGAGTTTATATAACCTAATTAGAATATATAATTAATTTTTTTAGAATTTAATATCATTTTTATTAGATATAATTGGTCATTTTCATTGATTGATTGATAAAGAAGCCCAATGTTTTATCACTATTTCTCTCCTATGCCTTGTATGAAGATAAGTAATTTCTCGTCAAAGCTTTTAGTGCCATGGTATTGAAAACTAAAATAAGTGTAATTTTGGTAATTTGGCATTAATTTTGGATTATTTTTAGAAAATAGCCTTAATTTTGAGTCATTGTGACTTTTAACCCGAATTTACAAAAATTACAAATATACCTTGTACTTATTCTTGTTGTTTATTTTATAGATGAGTTCCAGTTCTAGCCAAATGCTAACATCTCCTGGAAAAGCTGATTTGGCATTTAAAAAACTAATAACAACATCACAAATTGATATTGTTAATAATTCTTGAGACGAAAACGATGAAATGTAGATATTTTATTTGCTTTAATTGATCAAAATTTTAACTTAGGTCACGAAATAAATAGTGAGGATAAGTACATGTTATATTTGTAATTTATTGTAAATTCGGATTAAAAAATCACCATGAGGTCAAAGTTCGGGCTATTTTTAAAGAATAACCCTTATTTTTGCATGGAATTATAATAGTATAAAAGACTTTCTTTAGGGGGATGACGAGCAATCTTATTTCAGATCAGCGCGTGCAATATTTAGAAACCATGACTGCAATATAGAAGAATATAAAACACTTATTTCTGAATAAAACTATTTTCGAAATAGTACACTTAGTCGATAAGAAGGAAGCAGACTCTTTCTCCATCCATATGTGATCAACTCTACTTTTGTTTAAGCTATCATTTCTGTCAATGTTGTATTTTATTTTAGTAATAATGGCCGAGTATATATATTCTTAATGCCTAAGCCAATCCCTACTTACTCTTTTTTCTTTCTCGAAAACAGTATAAAATAATATACTTTAAATTTCCTACATGTAAAATCAAACAATGGTTTTTGGATTTATGTTTAATTTCCAACACTTTTTTTTTATTATTTTATTATTTTTTATCATTATTGGTTCTTGCTATGAGGCTAGAGTCGTTTAAGACCAATGAGGAACTGTGGCTGCTGCTCTGTAAAAATATAAAATATTAATACAACCATGACGAAAAAAGAAAAGAAAAACTATATGAACTTGAAATTATTAAATTATTAATTCCATTATCAGTTTTGTAACAACCAAATTCTTTGTGTAGTTTGCAAGCTCACATTTTCAATGCATTTGTATTCTGCTGAATAAAGTATATTTTACAAATAAAAGAATTTCAGAACATAACAGTTCTATGATGAGTTACAGCATCCAAGAATCAGGGAATTGGGGAACAGTAATATATAGATTATAGTTTAATACATATACATGCAGTAGTAGCTCTTGGCTCATAGCAGAGCATCAATGCCTAGAGCAAGAATCTTTATCTTCATCTTCTTGTTTTTGGTGCAGCCCATTTTCTCAAACCAGTTGGGGAATTCCCAGTTCCAAACCCTTTTGAAAATCAAGCAGCAGCTCAACTTCCCACAGGAAAAAGCAAGCAGCTGGAGTGAAGATGATGAAGATGAAGAGTTCTGCAACAATGAGCCAACTCAGATTCTCTCTCTAGCTTGCTATGAGGGCAACATCACTCAGCTCCACATCACTGGTAACTATTGGTTCCCTCATTTGAGCCAAGATTTCTGAGCTGCATCATGTCTGTTTAATGTAAACTCAGTTATTATCTGCTGCAAATATTGTAGAGCAGAGGGTAATGTAATTTGCATTGTGAATCTGTCTTCATTTTGAAGTTTTCATGCATTCTCTAAATTCTCATTTGGAAATGTGTTAGAAATTTGGCAAATTAATTATCAAATATGTAGAGGATGACAAGTATATATATTTTTTTCTTTGATTTATTCTGATTGTAATTGTAAATTTGCAATATCTAGAAAGCAATTCCAAAAAAATAAATAAAAAATCAACACCAAATTACTAGACAAAATCAATTTTTTATATTAATTAATTTGATAAGATTCTTGCAAAATTCTCACATTTTAAACGGAATTACTCAGATAAATATTGTTTTCATATCATAAAATAGTTTTAAATTCTGATTAATTTATGTAATCTATAACCATTAACAAGTTTTAGAGAGGAACCTACGAATTTAAATAAAATGATTAATAATCGAAAATATCATAAATCTTGAACTCTTAGTAATCGCATAATATTTTTTTCTTACAATCACAGTACAATATTAGTAAATTTTGAAGTATAGTATGTCGTTTGAAGTAGACATTGTAATTCAATATTTAAAAATTAGTGAAAAATTATAAATGATAGTTAAGGATTAAGTGAATAAAACAAGAGGGATGAGCGTGATC
The DNA here is from genome assembly GCA_034509125.1 of Monilaria moniliformis. NCBI lineage: Eukaryota > Viridiplantae > Streptophyta > Magnoliopsida > Caryophyllales > Aizoaceae > Monilaria > Monilaria moniliformis. Next base: position 19,967 of record JAYDZE010546778.1, on the reverse strand, counting down.
CGCATTCTTCGATGGCCATGCCCAAATTGATGCTATCCATCTCCTCCCCTTCCCATTCCCCTCCACCAACGACCAACCCAGACCATTCCTTCCCCTTCTTGCTGGATGCTGCTGCTTCTCTTATCTCTAGAAGAAGTTTAATCCTCGCTTCTTCAGTTGTAGCCTTATCTTCTGCTGCTGCTGCTGCACTAGCTCAACCGCCTTCCAAGTCTTTTCTTTCGGGCATTGCCAACACCAAGTCTTGGTTCCAATTCTACGGCGATGGCTTCTCAATTCGTGTCCCGCCCAACTTCGAAGACATCACTGAACCCGAGGTCTGCATTTTCCTTTCATTCTTCTTCTTTTCCCCCTTTTCTAAGTTTGATTTTAGTATGGCGAGAATATTTGGATTACTGAAAGATATTGTATGTATCGAGTTGAAGTTTTGAGTGGCGGGAGTGTTAGGTATGAGGAAAATGTAAGTTATGGGAACCGCATAGTTGCGCCCAAAATGTATGTTTTTGACGTTGATCAAGAAATTCAATGACAACGTGCCCAGAAATCAGAGGCTTGCATCTCTATTTGTGCATATCTAGTTGCATAATTGCATTGGATAAAATGGATTTTTCATTCTTTCAATTATTCTTTTACTGAATTTTGTAGGACTACAATGCTGGGCTGTCCCTCTATGGAGATAAGGCGAAGCCAAAGACTTATGCTGCGCGTTTTGCGACTCCCGATGGGTAAGCTTGATGGTTTCAAAGTCAGGGACGCCATGAAGATGATATGCCTGAAACTTGAGTTTGTGTTGCTTCTATTTTACTTTATCTAGTTGATTCTGAATGACATAGTGTTATTACTAGCACAAGATATGCAAATTTCCAGCTATATATTCATATTAATGTGAGGGGGTGCTATTTCTTTCCCTTGCAACTCCAATTAGACATTAGAAGATGGTAACTTTGTCGAGGAATGCAGGAAAAGGAAAAGAAAATCTCATCTATCTTCTGGCTGAATATAGAATGCTTTTAGTTATCTTGTATGCATTTGCAGTTCATTTATCTAGAGAACCTCTATCAGTAAGCAACTTCTAGACACTTCATATGCTGCTGAAAAGTACCAACCCTACCAATCTAGATAAGAATATTCAGTTTCTTTTAGTCGAAAAAGTTCTTTGACTATGTTTATGTTTGGTTTTGGCTGTTCATTTCATCTATCATGTGCATTTCTGTATTTTGTTGAATCTTGACCGTTTATTACATGCCAATGTCATACAGATCCGAAGTTCTGAGTGTTGTTATTCGGCCATCTAATTCACTCAAGATTACCTTCTTAGAGGTTTGTGGATGTAATACACCTCTTCACCTATCAGATATTAGATGTGTTTAATTTCATTTATTGTTTCGTCAAAGTGCTTATTCCGACTCTGACAGGCCCAAGACATTGCTGATTTAGGTTCTCTGAAGGAGGCAGCTAAAATATTTGTTCCGGGTATTTCGATGGGAATGTTGTTTGTTTCTCAAGGCTTCAAAGCTTTGTTTTTATATATCTACTTGTGCTCTACTTCTGATTTTGCCTAAAATTGTTAAACAGTTGGTGCAACATTGTATTCTGCCAGGACATTTAAGATTAAGGAAGAAGAAGGTTACAGGTATCTTTAACAATGTCATTGTTAACCTGCTGTCACAGTATATTAAAGAGTAACCTGCTAAGTTAACTAACAACTGAACCTTCGTTTAAGCACATACATTGTGATCGTTTACAGACTCATTAGTACAACTTCAAATTCTTAAGAAGTTGAATACTTGATAGCAAGTCATTTTGACTTTCAAATTCAGAGAAAGTCAGGTAGTGTTTATGCATTTCTAACGAACTTTTTTATGCTCGACTTCTTCAGGAATTATTACTTTTATGAGTTTGGTGGAGATGAACAGCATATAGCACTAATAGCTGCTGTTAGTAGTGGAAAGGTTGGTTATCTCTTGTTACATGCCTTCAGTTCTTTCAAATATCTCCACAAATAGTGAAGTCGTAATCCTCTAACAAAATCTCAAATCATCGCGCACAACTAACTCTGAACTTTGATGCAGTGACATGCATTGACCAATCTTGTTAATGGTATGTGTTGTAGGCTATAATTGCCGGAGCTACTGCACCCGAGAGAAAATGGGACGATGACGGCATACTCCTTCGCTCTGCTGCTGTCTCTCTGACAATTGTATAACGCAAATTTGAGCTCAAAATTCAGTTGGCAGATTCCAGAACAAGGATTGTATATTGGGGTGTTGCTGAGAATGGAGCCAGGGTTTCGAAGTCGATTTTCAGGTGAATTTCGTGTTGGTGCTTCAAGTTTTCGAGCATCATATTCATGGAGGAACAACCAAATTATCAGTAAAGGATGATATGATACTACTTTCTTGAAGCCAAAACCCAGTGTGACAGAATGCTCCTTTATTTGTCTTAAAATGTTCTACATGTTTCCACTATATATGTTGAAGGAGATTAAGATATTTATTTGGAGCTCATGCTTATGGCTTATTTTGTTGAAGCAGATAATTAGATATGAATATAGAATGTACATGTACTCGGAACAGAAATCATCTCGCTTTTCCTTATTACATGCTAAGATTTCTTCCATTTATACATAATAACATGTGCTTTTTGTTAGGTACAAACACACATGCAATTTCTACCTTACGCAAATTGTTGAGATTAAAAAAAATGATATTGGTCATGTATATTTGTCCGCTCAATTAATGATGTACAAAAATTGAAACAGCAATTGTTGAAAGATATGCCAGAATGTGCAAGAATATAAAATTGCAATTCTCTATAATCACATTGTGTCACACGCTTGTTGCATGCGAAAATTTATATGCACATACATTGCACGTAACAAGAGTACATGGCTTTTAATAATACATATTTTATTATTCAATTTTGCATCCTCTTTAAACATACAACATCACGCTTATCTCAAATTCTTGTCATGATTCAATATCCAGATGAGGGATTGAAAGTAGTTGAGCATGTTAGAGTCGGAAGTAATAAACTGTGAAGGTTTTTTTTTTTCAATATATGGGCATAAATGATACCACGTGCCACATGAATGTGCACAATTTGTCCTCTGAGTACATCTCATAAGAATGTGCACATTCTAGTTTGGACAATATACCACCACAAACTTCATATTTTGTATCCCCCCTTTCTCAACTTATTTATAAATGTACCATACTTTGCAATGCCCACCATTATTTTATAAATATCAATCTACTACCTATTAATTAACATAAAAGCATACCATTTTCTCCACTCACAACACACTATCTAACATTTATTAAAACCAGTGCAACATAAGAGTACTGACACTCTGTGGGATAAAGGGAATAACATAAAACTTTATTTCACTTTCAGTATAGCTCCAGACTGAATATAAAGATCGAGACATGAGCTAAGCATTTGTTCATAGAAGTCTTGATTGTTTAGAAACGCTCGTGTAATATGTGCCATGTGGTGCATTTTATGGGCGCTATCATATGTTGTACATAAACAACTGAGTATGCGTGTTCACGCTACTGCAAAATAAAGGAGAGATTACACAGGTAGCTTGTTAGTATTTTAACATATTATTTTCTCATTTTTCATATAAATTTTTGTTAAGAGCATATATCGAGCTAAGATATGTAAAACAACACTCATTTAAATCCACTTTAACAAATTTACATGGATGTTTGATGGACTAAATTTGGGATTGTTTTCTCTAATATTTGCGTCACTGGCACCTGATTTAACTATTTTCCGAAAACTGCACAAAATAATATTTGCTTCAAGAAAATTGCTGCAGAGATATACCCTAAAGATGGCGACTATACAAAGTGCCTATGGCGGATCACACCAGATCTTACGAGATTTGCATGCCAAAATCGGGGAGCATTGCAGTAGCGATTTCAAAACTTGAGTCTCAGGTCATGCTGCAGCCTCCTCTAGTTCCTCATCCTCTGTTTCAGTTGCCGAAATTAAAGAAGTCGACTGGATTTTTCCAGCATGCTCAAGGCGCATCAGAATCACTCCTCTGCACAGAAAGTGAAAGGGCGATTCATGTTAATCATCCGCCTACAAACTGAAAACTACATTCTACAAGTACAACATCACAATCTTGTTATGTTTTTCTTCCGAGAGAAAGGTAAGCAGATACTCTTTTCGCCTACTAGCAAGGTTAACAGAGAGAGAGAGAGAGAGAGAGCAAGAAGATACTAAGGGAAGTCATTAAGTGGAGGGATACCCAATGCTCTAGAAGAGATTGTTTAACACTAAGGAGCCGTTCACAATCGAAATGGATGACAATTTGGCTACATGGTCATAAAGTCTAAAATAATTAAATTAAGGAATACTTCGTATCACCATAATCAATAGAGAAAGAAGAACTGGGTTTTGAATGTGAAAATAGATATAAACTGGCCATGATCCTCAATTTCTATCATCCACCTCTACAACTGGTAAGAAGATGAAACCAAAATATATGTAGCTCCAGTTAAAGAGGTTTTTGAGACACTAGCAAGCAAGTATACCTTGAAGCACTAAGAGACAAGTACCAAAAGCACGAAGTACCTTGCATAGCGAGACTGAATGGAGATATCCCGTACTTTGATCCGGTTCACTGTTCCACTTTGGCTGACAAGCACGACTTGTTCATCACTTTCTCCATCCTCTATACAAAACAATATGTTATTAATTTGTGATTATCTATCCTAATGCTTTGGATAAAGTAGAGCGCAAAGGTTATATAGGAAGCCTCACCCCCTACAGAGAATCCTACAACAAATACAGCCACCAGACGATCTTCTGTCGAAAACTGCAAGCATTGCAGGAAGAAAGATAGTTGCAAGGAATTAGAGATGTGATCTAGAGTTGACAGAACCAAAGAAATGCACTAAATTCTACTCCCTCCGTCCCTTAAAACATTGCCCATTTTGCCATTTTAGTCTGTCCCCCAAAACATTGCCCATTCCATTTTTGGTAATTACCCCACCACTATCCCTTATATCTTCTTCTCACTATATCAACTTATTGACATAAAAACCAAGCATTGCTCACACACTTAACTAACATTTACAATGAAATACAATACCCCTAAAATAAATGTGGCCCATTTTTCCACTTATCTACACAATTACCCAACATTTATTAAATCCGTGCCGAGAAGAAATTAGCAATGTTTTAAGGGACGGAGGTAGTACATTGTATGTTTCCATTTCCTGATGAGAGAAAGAAGGTAACCAACCTTGTAACCTATCAGACCAACCCTATTCAGTGATGACGTCCTGAAGCTAGCGACTGGAACTCGTTTTCCAAAGCCACTCTCAGATATAAACAGCAGCCAAGGACCAGAAAATCCCTTCCCACTGCACAAATAAACCAGTAACATTTCTTGAAAAATTATACAGTACTTTCTAAAAAACTAAGCAACTGAATATATGAAATGGAACCGTACAGTGATTAATATGACACATTAACATATATCCCGTATTCACATAAGCTGATAGAAGTGGAAATCACAATCTGCGGCAAAGAATATTTAAAATGCCTCATCTATTAAACCTCGAATGGAAAAGATGCTACTTAGACTTCGATGCCATAAAGCTTCACGTTTTAACTATGTTTAATGGGGAGTTATAACTCAGCCAACAGATAAAAGGGGCATACATGACCACATTGTTGACAGAGGTCCCAAACCATATAAAGTCACAAGTACAACTGCAAATCCTCCAGTTACCAGATATTATCCAAGTATAATAGAGTAACTTAGTAGAAAAACATCAAGTTGAGTCTTTCTATCTATTATAATTTTTTCCAGTTTCCAGAACTTGATTGATTAAACACCCTAAGAGAAACTGACATGTGCTCTGACTGAAACTTATCTCCATCAGAAGACTAAAGATCAAGAGAAAAATGTTCCTCTATGAATCATACAATTGCCTCCTGCAAAATTGTTCCACCAGACAGTTCGGATGTATTCACCTTGGAAAGTGCATGTTCAGAAAGAAATGTCAAAATGCAATAATCCGATCAATGCCTAAATAGCTACTCTTTATCCAACATGTCAAGTCAAACATTTTTAGCAGTAGACACGAATTTTGAAGCATCAGTAAATGTTTTAAATATCTTAATTCAAAACATTCAAGTACAAATTAAAGCCCAATAATAATACTTAAGCCACGATAAAAAAGTGTGTCGAATAATATATCATGCTGAAAGCATATAGAATAACACAGTAGTAGTGAAATTACTGGTTTGGCAGTGTTTCAGAGCCTTTCTCAATCTTCTTTCCCAAGGATGCAGGTATTATATCAATGCTCGCCATCTTATCCCCTTGTTTCAGTCTCATGGCAACTGAACCTCTAGTATTCCTCCCAAGTGCTCTCATCTAATCAGATAAACAAGCAAACAATGAAAAGCATACTTTTAGGAGTGGCTTCAAAATCTGAGACATAACTATGAAAGCTGAAGCATGTAGAGCAACTTCAGTTGCCAATGGATTAATTTCTACTGGAAAATCAGTTTCTAACTTTAGCTCCAAGCTCGGTTGTCTCAGCCACTTACTGTAAGCAAGTGCAGTGAGGGAAGAAGGTAAAAGGGAAGGCAACTTACATTTTCACAAGGGCACAAAATCACCATTCCATTCTGTGATGCCATGGCCACATAATCATCATTCGAGCAACGCCTCACCCACTTCAGCTCATCACCTGGAACCTGTCAGTTTTAGCAAGTTGATTAGGGCCCAAGATAGCTTAATACCCAGAACTCCAAGGAACAAAGAAGCGAACAAACCAGTTGAATTGCTATGATTCCAGTTGACCTTATCGATGAGAAATAGTTCAAAGATATTTTCTTGATATACCCCTTCATAGTGAGCATCACAAGATATTGCTCTCCTTCAAATTCACTGACAGGAATTATTGAAGTTACCCTCTCACCATCAGATAGGGATAAGATCTGGACCCAAGAGAAATTCAGTGGTCATTAAACAAAACTTGGAAAACATTACGAGCCAAAGACATGAGTGAAAAGCATGGCACTACTTGGACTAAAGGTGTGCCGGCAGCAGTCCTGCTGCATTCAGGAATTTTATAGGCACGAGCACAATATACTGTTCCCTTATCACTGCAAAAGGATAAAACAACAATAGATGCTGGAAATCAGAAACATACCAAAATGGATTATTATGCCAGCATCCTTGCATAGGAGAATAGTTGATTATAGATGAAGTATTGTCTTTTCAATTGAGTCATTTTCTTTCAAGCAAAGATGGCCCGACCTAGTGGACTGGACCGAGGTACCGGGGTTTAGGGTTGGGCTAGGAAAATCAAAGCCCAAAAAGGAACCAGGCCTAACAAGCCTGCCCAAATAGCCCATTGAGCCGACCAAGCTTTTAGGCTAAAAAGCCGGCCAGGTTTTTGTTAATGATATATATGTATTATATTATTTGAGTTTATGCATAACAGTGTCTTTATGGTGCAATAGTTAACATGCTAGTTTAACAACTAAAAAAATGTGTTTGAAACTTCTTACGCATCATTTTTAATTAAATATGATTCTTTGGGCGGGCTTGGCATGATGGCCCAGATAGGGCTGGGCTTAGATATTGGTGGCCAGGTAGCACTGTGCATGCAGCCTGACCCACATAGAACCTAAAGCCCAATGGACCGGGCCGACCCAACCCACCCATTTTGCCAACTATATTATATATAGGATGTGATACAAAATAAAATTTTACTTATTGTGAGAATTGTGAAAAATATGTACTGAACCTAGTAATAGTATGCATCTGCACTGAACCTACAAGTTACTGCAATAAATTCGAGATATTTGCTAACTGTAGAGTTAATAATAGTTTGTGTCCCAACTTTCAGCATTTTCCAAAACATGTCCCCAACTTAAGTCTTCACTTCAAAATCGTCAACTTTTGAAGAAGTTTGATATGTCCCACCTTATAGAACCCGGCTACAGAATAACAAGTCACCTTGCAAGAATCTGGGTTCTTCAATTCCATTGCTGGATTATATAAGGCGGGAAAGGCAAGACATAAATCAAACTTTTTCCAAAGTTATTAGTTTTTGTAGTAAAAACATAAGTTGTGGACATTTTTTCGAAAATACTGACATTTAAGGACAAACTATTAACCCTTGTATTAATTCCCAACAGATATACCATAATAATTTATGGTTTAACTAAGCTTTACATCCATTTTACCAAGGGCTTGAGCAAGAACTACATTCAATTTGCATATATAGTAGTGAGTCAGTGCCACTTCTTAGTCACCTTCCAAAAAACTTTCTAAGCCTTAGAGCAGCAGAATACTCTTTCATTCAGAACACTCATCTACTTGACCTTTGTGTACAATTTTTTATATAACACTCATGCAATCACTGACAAAGATGCGGACCTAATTGATGTCAAAACAAACTTCATAGGAATTTACTTCTTTGTACAAATCATATGAGCTCAATTCAAGAGTTAAAAGAAAAGATATAATTGACAAACATTGAGATTTTTGCGGAGTAAACTAATACCATTAGCTATCTAGAAACAAAAAAGCATAAAAAGTCAAGTGGAAACAATTACCTGAAGTAAAGGACATGATCATGTGTACGGCATACAAGGAAATCAGACATAGCATCGTTCACTCTCAATTTCCCTACTGATTTTCCAATAGTCCCACGGTGTTGAAGTGTGAATGTATCAGGTGTCATCCTTTTTAGGTAGCCTTTTTCACTTAGTGCCTAAAAGTATATACGGGAGATTCCTGAGCAACAGTATTGCAGAAAATTTGTTTCAGACACTCAACAATGCAAACATTACATACCAGTAGCATTTCCTCGTTAGGTATAACATCTATGTCCTCAAGCTGACCGCTATCAGAGTCCTCCAGCATTGAACGCCTAGGAGTAGAAAATTTGTTCTTTATCTCATTTGCTTCCACTTCTATCATCTAATTATGAAAGAAAAAATTAAACTACCAATGAAATAACAATATGCAATCAGCTATAAGACTCACCTTCACAAGTAAACAAAGCCAGTTACATTTATATTTCAAACTCTTCATCACGTCATTATAATAAAGAAAAAAATTCCAGCATAGTCCCTATTCTAATACCAAGAAAACAGGAAAATGTCTAAATTGCCCCCACAACTATTTTGCTTTTAGCACTTTAACTACCAGAATTAAGTGTCATCCAAGTCTGCCCCCTTCTGTTAACCTTCTATTAACCCCTGTCAAAGTGAGGAAAGAAAAGGAGAAGCAGGGGTTCAGCTCTGACTTTTCATTTAGAATCTTTCACAAAACCATCTGCAATAGCTCTAGATACTAACTATTGGAAAATCAAAACACCACCCAAAAAAGTCTGAGAAAGGCCATCTCCTTGGAGTCCCACAGAGCTTTGAGACCAAGCTTTGCAGCCCATTATTAATCAGCAAAGAGAAGGGAAGATGCCAGGCAACTTCCAAATCCATTTCAACCATCAATAGTCTAGACCTCCTATAGAAACCCTTGTTTGACAACAACTATTTCTTTGCAAAAGGACATACGGCATTGTTGCAGAAAACTTGTGATAAGCAAAAATTAAGTAGAAAGAGAGTACATCAGAAGCGAAGAGACCTCAAATGGAATCATCAATCATCTCTTCTTAAATTATAAGATGATTAATAACTAGATATCAAGTAGACTCAACAAATAACTAGCAACTAAGTTCCGTCACAAAACTACCTCAAGTATTAACTTTTTGCTTGAAAGAAGCTCTTGTAGTTTTGAAATTTGTCCAGACAAAGATCTTCCCTCATCAATAAACTTGTTTTTCTGGAGAATGTACAGATCAATGAATCAGGAATATGTGCAACCATGGAACATATATAGATGCCACAGTATACACAAATACCTCGAGTGACGTTAGCTTTCTGAGGCTTATATCCAATATAGCATCAGCTTGCTTGTCAGTCAAGTTGAACTCTGCAACAAACAGAAAGTATGTGATAAATAAAAAAGGATAAACTTATACTGTTGGGCATGCAATGGTGCTATTTGACGCCAGAAGATGTTTCAATAAACCAATACAATGAGAAATGAGAAGGATTTAAGTTACATGAAATGAGAAAAGATTAATTATAAAATACCCCTGGGAATGAAATAGAATCAATTTCCATGCACATAAGAAAGCAATTACATTATATAGTGCCTAAAGAGAATAAAAGATAGGTAACGCATAAATGTTAGTACTCATTGGAGGACATAATCTCGAGCATAACTAATTAGGGCATCATTGGTATGCAGGAATGGAATGAGAATCGAATGTTGATTATTGCATCCATTCTCAATCCTATGGTGCACATGATTTTGATAGCAGAAATCATCATTCCGGAAGGAATATCTATTCCAGTGAACATGGGATTAGCCATTCCTCCCATCCCCCATTAGTATTGCCCATTCCCATGAACATGTGATTAGTTAAATTTAAATTTTACTTCCTTCTTAACAAAAATTATTCTTATTTATTTTTTGTTCTGGCATAGTAATAATAATATACAAATGATATAATTAAATAATTATAATTATTATTAGTATAAAATATTGGTTCTAATAAATAATACTCCTTCTGTCCCAATAATAACGTCTCAGAAGTGGTTTCAGACATTATAAATGGGATAATCAAAAAGTGGTTTTGGGACATCATTAGCCATCAGGAGCACGGGGCTCACCTGGACGATTAGGTAAAAACCTGGGGCACAGGGTGACAGGGTGCACTAACCGTTCAAAATCTGGATAAATGAATGTAATAAAAACTTTTACACTAGTTGTACACCAATTAGGGAGACGTGCTGTAAATTGTAATAATTATCATTTAATAAACCCCACCCCACCAGCTGTCTCCAATTGAATTAACGTTTCAGTTCAAATATAGAAGCTGTCTAACAGTAACCCTAGTTTCAAATATAATAGCTTGTTCAACAGCCAACCCTATTTCGCCAATTCTTCCGCCACTGCCGGAATTCCAACCAGACACTGCTCGGGCCTTGGTCCCCACCACCTGACCGTCGATGCAAGGGTAGTCCGCCCGCTGTCGCCGGAGGTAATTTGCAATTTCTGTTCAGAAATCGCGCGTGAGAGTGGCAGCTGTTTCTTCGGCTCAATTCACCGTCACCGATTGTGGCCGGAAAACAGAGGGGAGAGGGGGAAGACCGGGGAGATGATGGGTCGTCGATCCCGGAGGTATCATCGATTGCTGATATGAGAAGGACCGCGCTGCGCTGCAACTGTTCGATGGAATGCCGCAACGGAAAGACACGAGCACCAACTGTTTGCGAAATTGATTCTAGTAATTTTAGTGGAAATATGACTGTAACGTAGATGTATTTGAGGGACTGTGAATTTGTATTGCAACGTGAACAATTGAATAGAGCTCCACAGAGGATCCACTCTAAACCTCTCTACGGCACTTGCCGAATACAAGATAATAATTCACGATAACTTCCCTTCACCAACTCTCCCTCTTTTACAAAGCATGAAAGAAAGAAAATAACTGCATAACTATAACTATCAATTACTACCGGTCCACAACTGTGCACTACAGCCGCTATTTGCATCACATCCATTATTGCGCATAACTCTTCAATTGACAGAACCCACTACTTCACTTCATACGCCACATCATCCGATGCCATGTCCATCGTAGTTGGCGATGTTCCGCTTGCCATGTGTGTAGATCTGCCATGTCGTTTGACCCGAATAAACTGCCTCCGACGGCAAAACAGCCTTGTCCACAAGGCTAAAATGCGGAAATTGACCTCGGACGTCGGGTTCGTCCATCCAAGTGGCATCATCGTTGGGTAAGTGTTGCCGCTTAATAAGTAGTTGCACGACTTTGCCGTCGTATCGTCGAACCGTTCGGCGATCTAGCACGCACTCGCTTCAACAGAGAAACATGGAACACAGCCTCAAATGGGAGGAAGTTTGAGGCAATATGCAACTGACACAATTCATTCCACAACCTCAAATGGACCTAAATAACGCGGTGATAATTTCCTATTGCTCCCGCGGAAGAGCGATGCTTGGCGGAAATGGCGAAATTTAAGATACACCTTATCGCCCACAACGTATAGGACATCCCGACGACTTTTGTTAGCAGCTCGCACCATGATGTCCTGCACCCGCTGGAGGTGGTGTTTCAACGATACCAAGGTTTCACCCGCGTGCGTGATTCTTCAGCCATGGCTTGTACTCGTATTTCACCGGGTAGGTAATGGTGGGCGGCCATATACCACTTGAAATGGAGTTGTTCCCGCCGCCGAATGGAAATTGGAATTGTAGTGGAATTCGGCCCACGCGAGTCACCGTTCCCATAGATGCGGGCTGAGCCGAGGAGAAACATCTAAGATACTTTTCTAAGCAACGATTAAGAACTTCGGTTTGGCCATCGACTCCGAATGATAAGCCGAGCTCATGCGGAGTTTGGTACCGGCTATGCGGAAGAGCTTCTTCCAAAAATACTAACGAAAATTGGATCTCGATCTGATACTATCGACGATGGTATGTAGACGCACAATCTCACCGGTGAAGATGTCGGTGATAGAACGAGCTGTGAATGGGTGGCGTAATGACTAAGATGCAATCAAAACCACACGAACGGGGCAGCCCGAAAATAAAATCGAGACTCACATCGTCCCATACTTGTGACGGAATTACGGAATTGGAAGGGGGGCGAGAAGACCGGCTGGTTTTTGCGTCTCGTATTTGCTCTTTTGACAAATCTCACACGAGGCGACGAACTTGGTGACATGGCGCATCATACCCAACCAATATACGTTGCTTGCTAGTCGTCGATATGTACGATAAGCTCCGGCGTGGCCACCAGTTAGGTTCGAATGGAACTCCGCCGAAAGACGTGGAATCCACACTGAATTAGATGGAATGACCAGGCAGTTTTTGTATAGTAGGACGCCATGAAGTAATGTGAAATGAGGAGGAGTCGGGGCACCTTTCACAGGGTTGGATTTGATTTGCGCCAATTTTTTATCGATGGACAGATCTTGTTGTATGGACGGCCAATCCAGCCACTTTGGAAAAGAAATAGTCGCATACTCAATATCTTCATTACGACGAGAAAGTGAATCAGCGGCTGAATTTGAAGACCCTTCTTTATAGCTCATTGAGAAATCAAGTTTGGCAGCCCAATTTTGTTGGGCGGGAGTAGTGAGAGTTTGAGACAGTAAATGGCGTAAGCTTCGTTGGTCCATCCGAACGGTGAAATGTCGACCAAGAAGATAGCGGCGCCAATGTTGAATTGAAAGGACCAATGTCACGAGCTCCGATCTCGTAGGCAGACTTAGCTAATAGTCGAGGAGAGAAATGATTGCTAAAGTATGCAATAGGACGTTTATCTTGCATTAATATTGCGCCTACGCCACGTCCTGAAGCATCTCACTCAATGACGAAAGACTTTGAGAAATCCGGCATGGCCAACACCGGGGCTGAAGTAAGAGTAGTCTTGAGGGTTGAGAAGGCAGCATCGGCTTCAATTGGCCATTCAAAATGCCGGGTGGCTGACTTCTTAAGTAAGGCAGTGAGAGGTGCTGCGATTTTGTCATAATCACGGATAAAACGGCGATAATAGCCGGTCAAGCCCAAGAAGCCCCAAAGTCCTCACAATGTAGTCGATATAGGCCAATTAACTACCGCCGAGACCTTATTTGAATCCATGCAAACCCCCTGCAAAGATACCACATGGCCGAGGTACTCGACACTTCGACGAGCAATCATACACTTCTTAAGATTGACAACTGAGTGATGTGTGCACAGGATATGGAGAACTTGAAGAAGGTGAGCAAGATGATCATGCCAAGAGGAGCTGTAAATCAATATGTCGTCGAAAAAGACATCACAAACTTACGGATGAGTGGGTGGAAAATATTGTTCATGAGGCTTTGAAATGTGGCTGGAGCATTTGTCAATCCAAATGGCATTACCATGAATTCCAAGTGCCCCGAATGAGTGTGAAAGGCTGTTTTTGGGACATCGGATGGAGCCACCCGAATCAGGTGATAACCGGCTTTCAAATCGAGTTTTGAAAACTACACCGCGCCATTTAATTCATCGAGAAACTCTTGTATGATTCGAACAGGGGTGGTAGATGACGTACGGGGTGGTAGCAAGGAAAAGCGTCCCGCCGACGATGAAAAGGAAAGTTGGTCGACACGCTTGGCCTTTTGTAGAGCCGCAGTGATGCTTGGATCCTTAAGGTGCATTCGAATGTGGGGTTGTAAATGAAACCCAAATATTGGTTATCGGACACATCGGGCAGACGAGCGAGATGACCTTCAAATTCAGAAATGTAATCGTTGAGAGAGCCGTGTTGGCGGGTGAGATAAAGAGCCTCATATCCAGTTTGATGAGAACCAAACTGAATGAGCAATTTGGATGTAAATTGATCGCAGGATATATGCGGGCAACGACGAAGTAATAGCTGAATCCAGACCATAGCTGGACCGTGAAGAACGACCAATGCCAGGTCGAGGCATTGTTCGAGTGGCGTTTTGTGGACCAGAAAATACTAAGAAGCGCGAGCTAACCATCCGAAGGCGTCAGAGCCATTGAAAGTGGGAAGATCCATAGACTGTCGCAAGGTGAAAGCAGTTGAGCCAGAAGTTGGTAAGACGGTGTCTGGATCGCCGGCAGAAGAATTTTCGCCAATGTATTTGAGGGAATGTGGATGTATAGCAATGATAACGTGAACAATTGAATAGAGCTCCATAGAGGATCCACTCTAAACCTCTCTAGGCACTTGCCGAATACAAGATAATAATTCACGATAACTTCCTTTCACCAACTCTCCCTCTTTTACAAAGCATGAAAGAAAGGAAATAACTGCATAACTATAACTATCAATTACTACCAGTCCACAACTATGCACTACAACAACTATTTGCATCACATCCATTTTTGCGCATAACTCTTCAACTGACAGAACCCACTACTTCACTTCATACACCACATAATCTGATGCCATGCCAATCATAGTTGGCGACGTTCCGCTTGCCACGTGTGTAGACCTGCCATGTCGTTCAACCCATATCAATTGCCCCCATCCCGATTGGCCTGAATTAGATTTTAAATCGTCGCCCCGCAGTCGCCCCAGGCTCAACGAATGCAGCTGGCCCAAGGTGGCTGGGGCGGTTACGGCTACGCCTCGTGCACATGCTTTTCACTACATTGATTATTACTAGAATAATAGTAATAAAATAATAATAATAATATTATAATAATAAAAACCATATTATTAAATAATAATATTAATATTTTTACTGTAATAAAAAATATGATTTTTATTATAATTAAAAAATTATAAAAATCATATTGCTATTATTATTACTCCATTATTTATTAATGATTTTTATTATACTATTATTGGGTGTTTACTTTTCATGATTATTAAGATACGTAATTGAAGATTTTTATCCTCATCACTAGAATTTCTCCAATTCCACCCTTACAACGAAATATGAAATCAAACAAAATTAGATCAAATGATAGAGGTTATCAAGGCCCTAAGATATGTCCAAGCGCCAATCCATCTTAGTAAACAATTGATTTACTTAAACTATTTTTATCTAGTATCTAGGCTAATCTTGAATAGTAAATATCCCCATATATTATTATTATTATCATTATTATTATTATTATTATTATTATTATTCTATTCCATTCCTACTTTATTCACTCCCTTTAGATACCATCACCTTATACTATAGACTTATGTGCAAGGACAATCTAAGTTAAAAATCTAAAGCTAATGAAAGTTGGATAGTCTCGGGCACGGATCACGTGTATTTGGAGCAACATGTGGCTAAGTTCCCTGTTAAGTACTCTCAGCTAAAGAATATAGTTAATCCTCAAACTAATCTTCCAAAAACAACATAAAGGAAGCAGATAGGCCTACCTACATGAATCACATAAGACCAGCATAGGCAAAGGACAACAACCATAATTTTCTAATATGAACATGTATATCAGAAACTTGTGAGCATGGAAGCAGTCATTGCTACTGCTTCAGTCATAATCATGCTTACTTCAATATTGCCCAGTAAGGAAGATGTGAAGCTAATGACAAACAACAATAAAAAAATTAACTTGCCTTTTCTTAGATTATTAGCTGCCGATGCATGATTAGAAGCTTTCCTGATTATGTCGATGATACTATCCAGATTATCAAGTCCTGTTATAATACCCTTAGATACAGAAACCACAAAGCAAGGGAAAATATATTAGCAGCTTAGAAAGGCTGAACTAGGAAAGTAATAAGATTCATATTTCAATCCAATAAGAGCCGATGTTTACATTTTTTAACATTTCAGATAATGGGTCCAGAGGACATTAAGAAACAATATGTGTTTCACATATATATTAAGTCAAATAGCTCTCTGAAATTGTTCACATACCTCCACAATGTGATAACGATCTTGTGCTTGAGTTAGTTTAAATTTTGCACGCCTTTCGACCACAGAACATCTAAAATCTAAAAATGCCTGCACAAAAATAAAATACAGTATAAATAGGAATAATCTCACTAAATAATATATTTTCGACTTAGAACAACTCATTTTTACTGTGTAACATGTTCATCAACATTGAATTAATCTAGTTTTGCTTCCTTCATGAAATTATTTCACTGCTCTTTTTTAGCAAATTGCTTAATCCTTACGGTTGCCATTAAATATTTTGAATAAGGTTTATCCATTAACTTGATTACCCAAAATGAAATTATCAGTTTGAGCTAAAAGATTATAATACAGGTGGTAAGAGCTTGTAACCTGAAGCAATTCCTTCAACCCCATTAGCTTTGGTTGGCCATTAAGGATCCTATGAAAATAAAAGGTAAGGATGGACAAATCCAAAATTAAAAGGATCTTTTAACCATTATTAGAAGGCTGAAAGCTGCTGCCAATCAGGAAACATAGACCATGATACAGGACAATGATATGAGTTAAGTACATAAGAACCTCCTTTGATACACCAAGAGAGATATGTGAATCACACATTTCAATAAAATGGAATGTAATTATAAAGTCAAACAGAAACCAAATATATAAATGTCCATGTTTTGGCACACAGGCAAAATCTTTATCGGGCTAGAAAATTTCCGACCCTATCCCTAAACTTCCAAGTTTCAAGCTAACCCAACAAGCTAGTTGGACAAGAAAGACTACAAAAAAAGTTTCTATATTTCTCATGATGATCCTATACTTATAACAGATAAATACACACAAAAATAAGGATTTGCCTCACATTTTTCCTAAATGATTATATTTTTTCTATTTTTCACATAAAAACATTTTATATTAAGCATTAGAGTAGAATAATAGAGATATCAGACGAATGTAATTTTTTAATATTATACGAAAACACATTCCACAAGCATTTGAAAAATAAAATCTTATTATACTAACTTTCAAAAGCAAAATAATGAAGTTTGAAAATCAAGTACCTACGAAAATTTTGGTTATTGGGTCAACCCACTCAAGTTTTGGGCTAATCCTATCACGTTTAGGCTACTTTTGAGCCAACCCTATTGGGTTGTCGGCCTATTCAGTTATGGGTCATCCAAACTAAAAATTTTTTAGCCCTAGCACTCTTTTTTGTTCGGCCTATTCAGTCAGTCCAGTGTTGTTAGGGGCGCGGGGCGCACCGGGGCGATGAGGTGGAAATCCGGGGCGCGCGCCCCACGAAAGGGGGCGCATCTTCAGCAGCGCACAGAGTGTAGGGAGAGTGGCTAGGGTTTTTAAAAAAAAAAAAAAAACAGATCTTTTTATTTTATTTCAGAGTGGGCTTTTTATTTTAAGTTGGGCTTATGTTATTAAAGAAGGCCCTTTAGATAATAAAATCAAAATTTAACCTAGAATTTGACCTAATCATTGCCTCTCTCCTCTCTCTTCTCTCCCCACGCCCCTTTTCTTTCCCCACGCCCCTATCTTCTCTCTCTGCCCTGTCTGCAACTCCACTCTGCCACACCTCCTCCTCTCTGCACCGCCGGAACTCCAACATTTTCCCCTCCACCATCGCCCCAGGTCACGCCCCAGGCGCGCTTCAGCCGCCCCAGCGCGCCCCACTGCGCCCCCTGAATGTCGCTCGCCCCAGCTACCCTGGGGCGATTCCTGGATATTGGGTCAGATTGACATCCCTAAAAACTAATTAAGATTTCCCCCCATTCAACACATTCAACACATTACGAGAACACACATGGCTTCAGACTCCTAATAATAATGTTTATAGTAATAACATCGCTATACGAGCCAAAAGATGAGATACTAGAAAAATACGAAATATTCCATTAATAAATCAATGTGAATCCCAAGAAACAATAATTCATCCTGATAAGAAGATTTGCCACATAATTGCATAGTAAGCCCAAATCAACGTGTGGATGTGATGTATTCTACACAAACAGCAACAAAGAGCTATCCCCTATTATCGTCTAAAAAGATGGAGGCTACAAAAGTTACCAGCTTCCAAGACAACAACAACCAAAAAAAAAAAAAAAAAAACATTACAATGTCAGCATAAACTATATTATTAGAAGAAATGATATATTGCATCCCAACTAGGGAGATGAAGATCAAGTCATAAGAAGATGCAACCAACAATATTAGCACATTAACTTCCAGTCTGCAATCAGCACAAAAAACCTATGATATTTTCTCTTATTGCTAAGAAAATGCTTAATAATTAAAAATAAGAACTTGTGTCTATCTTTTTAAATATTAAGGGAAAAAATATAAAAAGATTGATATTAAGATAACTCACCCCACCATGTTGCAGCTAAATGCCGACTGCAGAGCCGTAAGACGATATAGATTATTCAAGACAATGGAGGGATCTGATCCTCTCTTGAGCTGATTAAGATGGAATAAAGAATAATCAAAACCTAGAAATAAAAAAAATATATGTTGCTTTGACTTAGATCAGACATAGAATTCATGACCAGACAAATAAATTCAACAAGACCAATTTGTACAAGATTACCTCAATAACAATGCGCATCCCAGATCGATCACTCTCATCGCGTATATCACTTATTCCCTCCAAACTCTAACAGAAAGGGAAAAGGTTATAATCAAATGGGATCAATAACACGAAAAATCATAAATCTGAAAAAGCAGTTAGTAAGTAAAACTTTGCAATCTTACACAACAGAGAAATTCATAATTAACAGTATTTTAGGAAACAAATATTTGCCAACTCAGATTGCAAGATACGTTAGGTTGTCTTTTTCTTTTCTCAGGAAGGTGGGGAGCCAAACAGTGAGCTCATATCCACATAATTTACGTAAAAACACATTGCAGATCATAATTAAGAGAGACATCATTATAAACATTTGCAAATATCTAGCATTTTTTAAATGACTTCCAGAGGCAGTAAAGTGTCCTAACCTTTTTATTTGGTTATTTCTAATTGTTGTTCAGCTAGCAGTCAAGCTGTGGTAGCTATGGAACTGAAAGTACTCTCTTGTATTAAAACTAAAAACAAAGCCTGTGTGCCAAATATGGCACTATGCTTTTTACTGTAAAGAAATAAGAGTAAATCTTCCTCAAATTTGACTGAAAACAAATCTAACTGCCCCGCGCCCCACGAATCGGGGCGTGTCATGTGTAAAACGAACTGAAGAAAGAAGAAAGAAGCTTGACTTGGAGGAGGAGGAGGAGGAGCAGAAGAAGAAGAAGAAGAAGAAGAAGGAGAAGAAGGAGGAGAAGGAGGAGGAAGAGGAGGAGGAGGAGGAGGAGAGGAGGAGAGGAGGAGGAGGAGAGGAGGAGGAGGAGGAGGAGAAGAAGAAGAATAAGAAGAAGAAGAAGAAGAAGGAGGAAGAAGAGGAAGAAGAAGAAGAGGAAGAAGGAGGAGGAGGAAGAAGGAGGAAGAAGGAGGAGGAGGAAGAAGGAGGAGGAGGAAGGAG
>JAYDZE010546767.1:0-13945 GCA_034509125.1 Monilaria moniliformis | reverse complement strand
ATGACAATTATCTCAACGACATCGTTTTGGAGAACATATGTTTTGTCCACGTCGGAAATTCCGGCTGAACGTCACCAACAATTTCACTAGAATTTTGATATATGTGATAATTGAGAAAATGTCAAAAGTTTTGATTTTATGTTCAAGTTTCAAAAGTTATGGGATTGACCAGAAGTCAACAAAAAGTTATGATTTAAATGGCAATTATCCAAAAAAAAAGATAATTGATTAAATACAGCAAACCCAACTGAGGTGACCCAAGAGGATTCGAATTTCAAGAATTTTGGATAGCTCTTCCGTCTAATGTTCTATCTAAAAATAAGAGGCACTTTATCAAACAGCTCATCAAAATAGTCAAAAGTAACAATTAGCCACAAAAATACCCTTCATACTATTCATAGTATTTCACTTTCTATTTCTCTTATCTCCCACTTTAGCTTATTTCTCCTTCAAAATTTTTTAGCCATTTCCGAAGTCGACAGAAATCGCCGCCCGCTGCCGGATGCCCTCGCTTGCCATTGTCTGTCGCCACCGCTGCGCAGTGTCAAAACTTTGAATTTATTGTATGAATTGACCAATTCATATCGTGTACACCAAACTTGCGTGGTTTTAATTCATGCCATGCAAGTTTGGTAAGTTTGGTATGAATTGACTGAATTCATCCCAGGCTTATCAAACCTGCGCGCAAAGTGCTAAAGCTGGTTGCACGTAGATATGGTAAGTCCAGAATGAATTCTCCCAATTCATACCAACATATATGACTGCTTAAATGGTTAATTGGTTATCAGTTAACCAATAACTGAACGAAATAAAGGCGGTTATCGGTTAACCGAGAATTTTGGTTATGGTTCGGTGTGGGTTAATTGTTTTCGGAAAAGTCGATCATTGGTTCTAACCTAAAATCAAATAGTTAAACCGGTAGAACCGAATTAAACGGATTTTTAATCAATATCCCCATACCCATAATCCATACTCGGCCCGAATACCCTACCCTATCTAGCTACCTAGAAGGTACCCTAAGGCAAAAAAAATAATCTCTCCCCTTGTCGCCCTATTCATCCTGCGCTTCTCCTTCTCATTCTCGGTCGCCAACTCGCTCATCGCCGCCCGACCCCATCTTTCTTCCTACCCATTCATCTCTCTCTTAGTCTCTCTCTTAGCGATTGTCTTCGTATTTATTCCATAAACATTAGGTATACATAACTCACTCTTGCATTTCAATTCTCATCTCTCGACTATGCAAATTGACTGTTTCTTTTCTGTTTATTTTGTTTCTCTTATTTGGGATTTCGATTCAAAATCAATACAATTTGTTCCTTTTTTTAAGTTGCGACCTATCTCTTGTGGTGAATGTCACTATAATTTTCAGTGTGAGTGGAAAAATAGAAAAGCAAATGAATGAAGTAAAAAAATTGTGTTCTTTTATGCTGTAAAACTGAATGGGGAATTGGGATCAATTTTTGCACTTACAAAATCCGAAATGCCTTTTTCTTTGAAAGGATGGAATACTCTTTGTTAAATTGATATCCTTTTGAATTGTGAGAGATTGACAATGTTATCTAACATCGTGCATACCTCTTTGTTGTGTTGAATGTTGATCTTTATGTTGAATTTTGATATTTTATTATTTTATAGACTAACTTTTATTGTTGGTTCTAAACATGTGGCCAAAATATCTTTTTCGTCCAAAACATTATTTTCATTACTTTTGGTCCTCGAGATTAAAATTCGGTCCATTTTTGGTCCCAAATCTGACGGTTCCGTTAAAGAGACAGTCAACCCATTTTTGACCGGATTAGTGAGTCAAATGCTTCTGATTTAAAAGAAATTTTAAACACACATAATTTTTTTAGACTAAAGTCTATTTTTGGTTCTAAACATATGGCCAAAATATCTTTTTGGTCCAAAATATTATTTTTGTTACCTTTTGGTCCTCGAGATTAAACCGGAAGCATAGTTTTTATTCGGTAATTTTGTCAAACACTTGGTGTTTCCAGTTTTTATTTGGCCTTCTCATTATGTTTCATTTTCCATCCAGCCTTTAGATGATTAATTCCATCAATGGTAGCAAAAGATGATTTTTTTCCATTAATGAAAGCCAAATCACAACAACGATTCACGATTACTTGAACACACAAACAAACATTGCAACGACAACAACAACACAAACACTACACATCATCATCACTCTTACTAATTTTTCTATTTCTCTACCATTCTCTTTAATTGATGCCAAAAATCACATCAAGGTTCCCACTTTCGAGTCCAAAATCAGATCGGCGCGATGTCGGCGATGAGGTCAAATCTGGTTCTTCGTCTTCGTCCATTAGCTCGCACCACTTGAAAAAACGGCAATCTATTTTCTCATAAACAAAATATAACTTCCCCTTAGTAGGTTTACCGAAACTGGTAACAATTTGGAGGAAAGTCGTCTTCTTATGATGGCAATACTTGTAACAGAATTGCAAGTCACGTCCGCCGTTGCTACAGCTCCCCCTGACTCCATCGGCGCCGCCACTGTTATATGAACTCGCCATGAGTCTCGTTCGTGAAGAGAAGAAGAAGAAGAAGAAGAAGAAGAAGAAGAAGAAGAAGAAGAAGAAGAAGAAGAAGAAGAAGAAGAAGAAGAAGACATAGTTTTGGAGAGAGGAAGAAGAACTAGAAATGGTTACAATTTTTTTAGAGTTGCAATTTTTAAGAAAAGAAAGAAAATATAAAAAAAATTAAGTTATTTTATAATTAGGTTTAAGTATTTAATTAGAAGCGTTTAACTCACTAATCAAGTCAAAAATGGGTTGACCGCTCTTTTAATAGAATCGTCAAATTTAGGACAAAAAATGGACCGATTTTTAATCTCGATGATCAAAAGGTAACGAAAATAATGTTCTGGACCAAAAATATATTTTGCTCATATGTTTAGGACCAAAAGTAGACTTTTAAGTATTTAATTAGAAGCGTTTAACTCACTAATCCGGTCAAAAATTGGTTGACCGTCTCTTTCAACGGAACCGTCAAATTTAGGACAAAAAATGGACCGATTTTTAATCTCTTGGACCAAAAGGTAACGAAAATAATGTTCTGTACCAAAAAAATATTTTGGTTTAAGACCAAAAATAAACTTTATTCTATTTTATATATAAACATATTTAAAGTTCATAATATATAACAAAAGTGCTTGTAGTGCAGTGGATAGAGTGTTTTATATCTTACCCATAGGTCAAAGGATCAAATTCTCATTGGAAGAAATTAAAATAATTTTTGGAGGGTCATTTCCAGATTAGTTATATCGGTTAACTATAGGCAAACCAATTTCAAATCGGTTCCGGTTCTTCATTCGGGCCATTATTTTAGTCGGTTAACCAAACCGAAGTAACTGTTTAAGCAGCCTCACCAGCATACTTGGCATCGTGCATGTTGGGTATGCATGACTCAATTCATACCAACGTACCAAACTCTCAATTTTCTGATAAATATAACATTAAAAATTACTATCTACAAGGAGTAATTATTTAAATCAAATTGAAGTAAGAACATGGGTGGTTGCGAGCAGCTGCGCACTCGCGGGGGCGGCGAGCGAGTATGAGAATGATGCATTTTGCTGCTTCTCTTCACAAGAGAGGCGGCGGGCGCAGGGGAGACGATGGCTAGGGTTTGCTAGGGGAGGTGCGACAACAAGGGTTTGCTGAGGAGAAGATGTCCAACAGTGATATGCGGCTAGGGTTTTGACGTGACGGGGTGGAAGGTCGCAGGCGGCGGGCGACATCGAGTTCTTGGGCGGAAGGTGCGGACGATAGGCCGCCAGAGATGTGAAGGACAAAAGCGAGGTTTGCGAGGCCGTTGAGGTTATGCACCATGTCATTGACGATGAAGAGGAGGCAGGCGACACCAATGGCTTCTCCTCAGAGAGGGCAACGCGCAGATGAAGACGACCTACCAGCGATGGATAAAGTAGAGAGAGAGAGAGAGAGAGAGTTACCTAGAGAGAGAAGGGGAGAAAAAGAGGGATAGGGTCGAGAGAATTACATAGCAGTGAAGAAGAGAAAGAGAGAGGGAGAGCGACACACAGCAAGGTTGGGCTAGGGTTTGAGGTTGATGGAGAATAGTTTATAGGAAGAGATAATTTTGATATTTGAAATAGAGAGAGAATTTTGATATTTGAAATGAGGTTTAGAAGTCAGCACGAATTTGGTCAAAAGTTAGAGACAATTTCATCCAAAACATTAAAAATTTGCTATATATATTTTTTTAAGTTCGTGGTTAATTATTAGTTTTGACTGTCTTAATAGACTGGTTCGACATATTAATGCTAAAAATAAAGTAAGTTCTTATGGTAACTGTCTTATTTTAGAATTTTATTTTTCTAATTTCAATTTCGACTGAATTACACTCGGAGTTTTATAGAAATAGTTTCACGGAATCATCATTTTTTAAAAATTTACCATAAATAAGAAAACAAAACATAGAATGCCGAAAAATAATCATACAATATGGATAGCCAATAAAAAGTATGGGAAAATATTGCGCAAGATGGTTTTATGAATCATGATTCATATTCAAACACCATCGAATATTAATAATATTACTTTTTTTTAACAAAAATGTGATGATGATTTCTTTATTGGTGACAAACAAAATAATTACGATTTTACTTTGTTTATTTATTTATTATTTAGTACACATCAGATTTTACGAGTGAAGTGAAAAAATTTACTCACGTTTGAAGGTATAGTATAGTATAGTATAGCATAGCACGCACACATTGTCGGTGAAATTATGCGTGTTATTTATGATAGAAAAGAGACATGTTACCAAATAAAGAATTGATAGCGATATATGTCACCATCCTTGTTTGGGAATTCATTATAAGATAATGTTTTAAGTAAATTCACATCAAATCTTTTAATGATATTTATTCAAAAACGGTTGGTAGTCACAACCACTACACTTACATAACTTATTGATTTTTTTGATATGCGTGTCGGGCTTTCATATATTTCAAATCTCTTACTCACTTTCTTTAATTATTCATTTCGTGTTGTTTTTTTTATGGACTAATAATATTATACTAATAGAGGAAAATCCTGAATTAATAAAATAAGAAAAACGCGCACAATTTAAATCACTCTCACTAATTATAATTGTGGTGCCACGAATGTTTTTGACTAAGATAAGATACTCTTTAATTTACTATTTTTGACTACGATAAGATAGTTTTTTATTTACTATTTTCCAGTCAAAGCTGAGGTATATATAGATAGACGTGAAACACAATGCAGTTGAATTTTATTTACCATTCATTATTATATCCTTGATAGTAATTTTGACCCATAATAATTATTCGTGCTTTACTTTTTTTGGCTATATTTTCGATTTTTATCAATTAATGTACGAATTTTTTCAATCTTTTTTGTGTAGTAGAATATCTTTATGCCAGATTCCTAATGATTTAGAATATTACAAAAACTTGCAATTTAATAGTCTAAAAGATCTCATAGGTGGCATTAAAATAGTTTATATGTATGCCATCATAAATAATAAGCTTCTATACATTCATTTAAAAAATATAAAGCAAAGTTAACTAATAGCTATTGCATAAATTCAACTTTATTAGCAAGAATCTTATTAGAGTATAATCAGTGGGAATCTTAAAGATCATAAAGTATATTAGCTAGCACTAAAGGTTTTATTTTCCTACACAGATTATAAAAATATGAAGCCATATCTAGCCATAAGAAAATTCTTTTAACATTTTATTTGGTACCATTGAAATTTAATTGATAAAAAAAAAACTAGTCAGTGGAGTGGGTAGGCTTATAAGTTATTCCTTAAACATCACTGAATTCGAATTTTACCAATAACTTAAGTAGAATATTGCAATTCAAAAAAAAAAAAAATGTAAAAAATTTTAAGTTTCTGTTTTACTTAGGAAAAAAACTCATTCAGTTTTTTGATACTTACACAAAAAAAACTAATATTTGATGATGTACAAACTCACTTAGCAACCTTATATTTTCTTCGTAAAAAACTATAAACAAAAAAATAAAATAAAAAGAGATTTTAATGGCGGGCCCCAGATTCAAAAAGATCATTGATATTGGCTGTTGGACTTCTCCACGTTTATTTTGTGGCCGTCAAATATGGGGCCCAGCCCAACTAGCGTAAAACACCTGAAGTTGACTGCGGGATGTACAGTAATTCCGTCCAATTAAATGAATGGCAGTTCCGTCTTTTCCGACCGGAGCGGACAAACCCTGCCCCCGTTAGTGTGCCGTTGCAGCAACTGTCTACCCGCAATAGCCGGTTGAGATACCCCGCTCTTTTTGTCGGTCGGTATCCGATGACCGGATATCGTGGGTTTCCCGCGAATTATTGCCCCTCAATTCTTAACATAAACGGTGCTATAACAGAAAAAACCAAAAGTTGTGCGAAAATAGTCTAGCCCTTAATTACAAATTAAAAATTCTATTTTTAGCGGGACTTCTCTCTCTCCTCACCGACGATTCTTCCATGCAGGTGCAGCCTTTGTTTCTCTCTCATCATTTCGTACATTCTCCAGTAAAAAATGAAACTTGGATAAAGCCCATTGCAGTAAAATTGATTGTTTACGGTTCCATTTAAGCAGCCCTTTTGAATTTTAAAATATTGTTTGTTAGCTGAGAGTAGGTCAGCTCAGGGTCATCGGTGGCGCTATTTTGTTGATTTTAAATGTTGGATGGATTTGAACGGAAGAGAATATTCAAAAAATTTAGGTAGGCTTCCGTTGTGGAATTGTATTCTTATTGTTTTGGGTAAATTCAACGTGAAATTTTTGGAGGTCTCGTGGAATTTTTGCTGATTAGGATACTATTATGGATATTTTTAAAAATAATTATTATATCATGTAGTGGAAGCAGGGGATTTGATTAAAAGAGGTGCTTGCTTTTGAACTGGAGGTTTGGAGTGATTTGGTTTTATCTGAATCGGAAATGGTGATATAAATGAATTCAAGGAATTTGCAGCGCCTTTTATTCAGAAGCAATACATATTTGCTGCGGCGGCCGAATCTGCTGCAATTTGCACTCAATTAAGTGTTCGATGTTTCTGGCACAGATTTAGGACTGATCGGGTTTGTGCAGAAACACGCAATTCTTTAATTTTAGCTTAAATGCGCGTAGAAGCAGCATATGGGGAGTTGTTTTAGGCTTTGATTGCATCGAAATTTTCGAGTTGGGGAAGAAATGAAAGTTGAGAGGTTGAATTTGGGGAGGAAGAAAGTGATTGTGGGGGTAAGATTGGATGGTTATGCTAAAGAGTTGCTGGATTGGGCTGTGGTTAAAGTAGCCGGTCCAGGTGACTCCGTTGTGGCGGTTCACGTTTGCAGGAATTCAGGTCCATGTTACTAAAGTTTTGAATTCTTCAGCTGTTAGTACAATGTGAAAATCTTGAGTTTCTTTTTTTTTTTTCTTTTTTTTTTTTTATGTTTTAGTTTGTGATGAGTTGAGATTTCTTCTCTGCAGGTTGCATTCCGAAGGAGAAAGTGTTGTTGGATGGTTACTTGGAAGACTATGAAGGTCTATGCAACAAAAAGCAGGTTAGTTTCACCTTTCTAACTCTGTGTCTGTGTACTTACCATTATTGTTTGTTGAAGTAGTAGTAGTAGTGATGATGATAATTCTGAATGGCAGAGTGCATCGATATTGTGGAGATTTTATTGCATATTTCCTTTTTTCATGTTTGGTTGTGGTGATTGGTGGTGGTGGGGTGTTTCAGGTTTCTCTCAGTGCTCAAGTCTTGAAAGGGAATTCGACCAGAAAAGCTCTAGTGAGGGAGGCGAAGACTCATGGTGCATCAACTGTTATTGTGGGGATAACGAGGCATAGCTCATTGGGGTAAGACTATTGTGGCACTTCAGTTTCTCTATATTTGGAAATTAAAGTTGGTTTTTTTATTGAAGTATTGATAGCATCTGATTTTAGGGGATGGGCTTCAATTGCTAAGTATTGTGCAAAGAAACTGCCTCTCACTACTGAGGTTATGGCGATTCACAATGGCAAGGTTGTCTTCAACAGGTGCTCGAAACTTTTATTAGAAGGTGTGGTGTTATTTCTGCAAAAAAAAAAAAGGAAACAATAAAAATGTAAATGAGCTTGTGTTTTAGATCATGTCTGCCTAGATGGCAAGTTTTGATCTCGTGTGAATGCAGGCACAAGTTTAGACCCAAAGGCTAGTGCATATGGCAATGACAGCATGTCGACTAGAGAGACTTTTTCGGAGTTTGGAGAGTCTGAGATATCAGAAATGAGCAGGTTTAGCTTTGATGCAAGAGATGGAAACATGAGCTTGCGAGATGATGCCATGAGCCCTATTGGGAGGCTTCAACGAGGCTCTATAAGCTCGATTTCTTTCCCTGCTGAAGAGTTCGCCAAGCAGAGACCGGGTTGGCCTCTACTTCAGACAGCAAACATAAGAGATGATGCTGTGAGCCCTATTGGGAGGCTTAAACGGGGCTCTTTAAGCTCGATTTCTCTCCCTGCAGAAGATTTTACCAAGCAGAAGCCTGGTTGGCCTCTACTTCAGACAGCTAGTTTGGTGACTCAACTTGGAGTGGAAGCAAGAAAGATGTCGGTTGTTCAATGGGTGATGACCCTGCCAAGCCGGCCTCTCTCTGATGCCTCGTCTCAGTCCAGCTCGCCTATGAGCTGCAAGACCGATGATTCTAATGAAGGAGAGAGTGCGAAGGCGGCTGAGATGACTAGTTTCTGCAAGGAAGCCAGTCTGCTCGAGCTGCCTAAGGATTTGGAACTCATATTGATGAGAAATCCGGCAGACTGCACAGTTTTCAGCCTCGATTTTCTGAAAATGTCGACTTCTGATTTCTCCTCTGGTAACTCTCTCAAACATATATTATTTTCTTCTGTATTGAGATCCTTTTATCATCATCCCCCCTAAATAACACGAAATGGAATAGGAAATCTTATCGGGAGAGGAGGCTGCAACTCGGTGTTCAAGGGAGTTCTTCCTCAAGGCAAAGCAGTAGCTGTGAAGATCATGGGGTCTTCCAAAGAAGCGTGGAAGGATTTCATCCACGAAGTCGACATAATGACCACGTTGAAGCACACAAGAATTGCGCCTCTGCTTGGGATCTGCGTGGAAGATGATGCTTTGATCTCCGTTTATGATCTGATGCCACAAGGAAACCTTGAAGAAAATCTACGCTGTGAGTATTTTCACAAATTCTTCAATCTCAAAATTCATGCCAAACTCTCTCTGCATCACCTCATGTAGAATTGATTCTTGAAGCAGGTGGCATTAGGGAAAATTCTGTATTGTTGACATGGGAAACGAGATACCGGATAGCTATTGGGATTGCTGAAGCGTTAAACTACTTGCACAATCAATGCCTTAGGCCCGTCATTCATAGAGACATCAAATCTTCAAATATTCTCCTAAATGATGAGTTAGAACCACAGGTAGTTTCATTAGATTCAAAACTGGCCTAGGAGTCACAATGCAAGTATCTCATCTTCTCAAAATCATCGATCCATGGTTACTGATTCAGTTTCCTTTGTTTCCTCGTAGTTATCCGACTTTGGCTTGGCGATTTGGGGCCCCACAATGGCATCCTATCTGATGGACAGTGATGTAGTTGGAACCTTCGGGTACCTAGCTCCGGAGTACTTCATGTATGGCAAAGTTAGTGACAAGATTGATGTGTATGCTTTCGGAGTAGTTCTGCTCGAACTGCTCTCTGGGAGGAAACCTATTAGTTCGGAGACGACGAAGAGTCAAGAAAGCTTGATCATGTGGGTAAGAATCATTGATTTTTGAACTAAAAGACTCATGTTTCATTGTAGTTTTCGTATGATCATTTGAAAAAACTAAGAAAACATAAGCATGTGAACCAAATTCATGTTTTATTGTAGTTTTGTAATGATTATTGAAACTTTGTTTATGTGTTAAGGCGAAACCTAGGCTACAGAGCAAGGACTTGAAGAATATATTGGATCAAAATTTGGAAAACATCGATGAGGATCAGATGCAGAGGATGGCTCTTGCTGCAGCTCTATGCCTGACTCAATCATCACGCCTTCGCCCCAAAATGCACCAGGTAACGAAGATGAGTTTGGACATGAACTTGATGAGATCAGCGTAGTTTTTTCTGCTATACTAATTCAGCAGTTGTTTATGAATGCAGATACTTAGTATACTAAGAGGGGAGGAGTATTTGGTTGGAGTTAGGCCAAATTGTGATGATGATGATGAAGAAAATGAGGATGAGAACGACGATGAAGTATATCCAGATTCAAGAGCAGAATCACATCTGTGCCTTGCATTTCTTGATATAAATGAGAACTCAACATCATTCAGCAGCATTGATCAGAGCAGCCCTCTCTCCGTTGAACAGTATTTGAAGAAGAGATGGAGTAGATCATCAAGTATGGATTAGTTTTTGCAAAGATTGGGGGCGGGGCGGCATTTTCTGTTGTAGATTTTGGGGGAAAAGTGAGGAGGCATGCACCCAAAAATAATGAGATGCGTTGGTTTGCAGGTGCACTCAACATGATTTTTTTTTTTTTTCTAGATTTTTTTCTTCTTCTTTTCGTGATAGTTTGTTGGAGAATGGAAAAAAAATCCCTGAATTGTAGGGTGTTGAAAAGGACTGTTCTTGAATAATAAAAAGTGCATTTTATCATGGTATACAAATTGTTAATAACCACTCTGTGTCAATAAAGATTGGATCCTTTTGTTGATGGCATGTGGTTCTTATTTGTTTATATGTTTTGCGCATTTGTTGTGTGTAAATTTCAGCAGACAATAGTAGATGTCTCAAATATAAAAATCCATGAAATGCTAAACTTATTTATTAATTTGGGAATGGAAATTGGGGATGCCTCTCAAACATAAGAGGAAATGAGTTGGGCTAGTTTGGGCCGTGCAGGATTGGACTGAGCAGAGTCTTGTGTTAACAAAATTATCGAGCCTTGTTAACACGGGCCATTAGGTCAGATTATGCTGAGCAACGTTTCATTTTGGATTGGGTTGGAGAAATATTGGGCCATTGAATTGATATACATAGAGAGAGAAGAAGGGATAAAATAATTGATGTGATAGTTGAATACTTTACTGCTCTTGATCATGATTTTCTTTCTTGCAACTTATTTTTAATTAATGGTAGTCGCCTTCATAGAAAAAGAAAGATAGATAATAATAAATGATATTTACCTGTACCTCAGATGGTGATGTTATGCCATATCCAAAAATAAAACTAGGCTGGAAAAGTAACTTGTTTTCTTAGATAAAGAATATTATTGAAATGCTAGTACTATGTCTAATATCTCATGTAGATTGCCATTTCAAGATTTTCATGTTTAGTTTTTAAATTAAAATTTGATATTTAAGAGACTTAAGGCATCTGGGGACGCGTCCCGTCTCGGCGGGGCGGGAGGCTCGCGGGCCGCGCTACAGGCCGCCTGGCGGGACGGGCGTCGCGAGGCGGAGGGAAAGAGGGCGGGCCTCCCGCCACACACCCCTCGCCTCCGCGTCCAATGGGGTGCGCGCGTCTTGCCCACTCGCCCCCCTGCGAGTGAGCAAGTTTTTGACCATTTTAATATTTTATTTTATTTTTGTTAATCCGTGTAAATTCGAAAACTTAAAAAAATATATTTTTTCCAATGGAAAAAACGGCTATTTTTAATACTTTTAAAAAAAAAATCCATACACACTATTATAAATACTCAATTCTCCAACTTCATTTTCCACACCTATTCCATCTATTTCTCTCACAACTTCATATTCTTCATTACATTCTTCTAATTTTCAAGTGCAAACATGTCCGGCAACGACAACCAACACCAATGGCGCGATTGGTTCGTGCATGAGACCTATGGGGCATACACGCCGGGCTCTGCTCAATCCACAACCAACCCCCACGAGCTCCCTACCCACCACGAGCTACCTACCTACCACGAGATCCCCACGCAGTAGTTGAACGACATCCAACTGTTCGAGCAGCCGACATACCACGAAGTTCGAGCGGCATACACCTCTTAGGAGACAAAACAAATCTTCGAGGTGTATGTCGACACTTTGGGAAAGGGTTACCGCTGCATACAACGGCAGCCGACCGGAGGGCGTCCCGGCGCGTACTCAGAAGATGATTCGGGCTCATTTCGACCGAGATAGCTCAGAAATCTCCAAGTTCTGCGGCATCTACAACAACTTGGAGAAGGATTGGCCAAGCGGCGCGAGCGAGGTGGATATTTTAAAAGCCGCCATGCAGGTCTAACAAAACGACATCGGTAGACCATTTAATACGCTGCCACTTGGAACAAGATCCGAAGCATTGACAAGTGGGCGGGTGGCCTCGATTTGGCGCCGAAGCGCACGACGCACACCTCAAGCGGCCATTACTCCACGAGTGGTGGCGAAGGATCCGAAGGCGCGAGCTCGGAGGCATCGGGGAGGTTAGGTCGAGCCCGTCCGATCAGAACGAAGGCGGCGAAGAGAAGGGGAAAAGCATCGGCTTCGAGCAGTGCGGATCTGGAGGCGATGGCAACGGCCAACAAAACGCTAATGCACAACTTGTTGACGAAGACATATTCTAAAGATACTAGTGCTATGACGCTTGAATAATTTGACGTGCACTGGAGATTGATCAACAATCTCCTGAAGGATTTGAGTATGTTGCCGAAGGATTAGGATTTTTAATAATGTAGTTTTAGGATTTTTAAATTATGTAATTTTTTTTTAATTAGGAATTTTAATAATGTAATTTTAGGATTTTTAAATTATGTAATTTTCGATTTTTAAATTAGGAAATTTCAAATTATGTAATATTAGGAATTTTAAATTATGTAATTTTTATTTGTATAATGAATTTCGCCTATTTTATTAATTCAGAAAAAAAAGATTAATTAGAAAATGTAATAAATATAATAAATAAGAATTGAATAAAAACTTTAAAGATGAGACGTATGAATAGTGTAAGTGAATGGTTAGGGGATGAATATTGCACGTGATGTCTCTTAGTTAAGAGATGAAGTAAAAGTGTTGTGTGGCCCATAAATAGTAGATAAATAGTGTAAGAGAAATGATGGTTAAGGGATATTGTGGATGGCCTATGTGGCACTATTACATTACCGTGAAAATCACATGTCCTCGGATCATTCACAAGATCCTTTACCTATACGGCTATACTGTGGCATCCAACCACAACTGTCGCATGATTTGACAATAGTACAAAAAATATTTTTAGAATTAATAACATCTTATATATAATATATAAAATCGTTAATTGGCAGAAATATCACACATTTAAACATATTATTCTCTGTCCCATAAAATTATAAATAATTTTTTGGATACAAATTTTAAGAAATTTAGTATTGTTTGTATTGTGAGTGAAAAAAGTGTCACACATTAGTGTTATTTGTATGGTGAGTGGGGAAAGAATCCCGAGTATTGTTGCAAAATAATTAAAAATAAAATGTGATAATAAGGATATTAGAGCCGTTGATGCCCCCAATGCCCGCCGCTGCAGGGCTTCGAGCCGGTGGCTCGTTGCCCGTCCCCCGCCCCCCGCCCCCACGCGCCCGTGTCGTGCACGCGCGGGCCGCGGCCAATCGCGTCGTGCGTGCACGACACGCGCTCGTCGTGCGACTGCGCGTCTTTTGTGATGCAATTTATTTTTAATTTCATTTTTTTTAAAAGAGCCGTTAGTTAATTTTTTTTAAATAGCCGTTTGCAAACGGCTAGTTTGTAATTTTTTTTATTATTACTTCTTCTATCTATAAACACCACACTGCCATTTCTGGGGTGATAATCGGTTTCCGGTAATCCGGGAAAACCAGTACCGAACCGGTAACGGACCGGGAATCGGTTTCCCGAGCACCGGATATACCGGTTCCGGTCCGGTAACCGGTACCAAGCCTCATTCATAATTCCGGTACCCGGGTAACCGGTACCG
>JAYDZE010546756.1:0-13945 GCA_034509125.1 Monilaria moniliformis | reverse complement strand
GGCACACGAGGCTACTTGGCTCCGGAGTGGCTTGCTAACCTCCCCATCACCTCCAAATCCGACGTGTACAGCTACGGGATGGTGTTACTCGAGATTGTGAGCGGGAAGAGGAACTTCGAAGTCTCTGCAGAGACTAACCACAAGAAGTTCTCTCTGTGGGCTTATGAGGAGTTCGAAAAGGGCAATGTCGAGGCGTTCGTTGACAAGAGACTTTCGAGTCATGTGATCGACATGGAACAAGTGAGGAGAGCAGTTCTTGTGAGTTTTTGGTGCATCCAAGAACAGCCCTCTCAGCGGCCAATGATGGGGAAGGTTGTGCAGATGTTGGAAGGGGTCATGGAGATTGAACGGCCCCCGGCGCCTAAGGCTGCTACGGAGGGATCCGTTGGCAGTACGAGTGTCACTGCGAGCAGCGTTAGCGCTCTCTCTACTTTTGCAGCTTCAATGCCGGTGCCCTCTTCGTCCTCATCGCTGCAGACGGCCGGGGTCTCGTCGTTCGCCTCCGGGAAGCACGGCGAACGGGGAACTTCGTCGTTGTTGTTGACGTCGGAGACGAAGTGAGGTTGATTTAGTACCTTGTTGGTTGGCCTGCAGGGGAAAACAGAGAGATATGCTTTCCTTTCAAAACTCAAAACCGGAATTGTAATTAATGTTGTACGATTATATATTGTCACTTGATTTAATTTAATTTGATTTTCTTGAATATGCTTGTCTTCGTTATTGCATAAAAAGCCAGAGTCAGAAATACCAAGAATTGGAAAAAACCGAAGTAATGCTTCAAATATTATAAAATTATTTAGTGTTAAGGCTAAAGAATATTATGTTCTTAAAATTAAGAATCTTATATCTCTTCCACTATAATCTAAACAAGTATATATCATTTTTACTCACTCACTTCATAGTTTAATTTGTTCAAATCTTACATCTCAAGTCTCATATTTAAGTTTATTATTACATACTCCCTAATAGGGGTATTTAGAATTGAACCTTACCCCAAAAAAAAACCGATTATAGGCCAAAGTTATAGCGGTGTTCGAATATTTTATAGAGATATACACGAAAGTAGACAGGTTCGTGTTATCATTTAAAAAGTAAATAATCAAAATGCGATTACATTCTCCTCCATACCAAAACTTTTTGAGTAAAAAAAGGATGGGAGTGAGAAGTATTATGTTGACAAAGCAATAGTTTTTTCTTTTTCTTTGTTTCTTTTAAAAGAGGATCAATAATGTCACCATTCTTGAAAACTTGGATAGGCTGAACATATCTAATTCCAGTGAAGCCATGTAAACTATAAAAATCGCAGTGGGATATAAACTGAGACTAGGAAGAGTGAATGCAGCAAAGTAGTTGAAGATTTGACAATACCCTTTCATCTGCAAATCCATTATATAGACACACATCAAACACTATAAAGAAAGAGATCCAAACATGTCCAAGAATGACTTACATTGGTCAAAACACAAATGCAAATTAAAATTTCAAGCTACACATGAAAGCACTAGAAGGAGATCACATTCTCCATTCCAAAGCTCTTGAGTGACAAAAGGCTTGGAGTGAAAATCATGCCATGGATGGGGTCATACCATGCAAGTGAAGCAAAAAATTCAAACATACCGAATTGTTGAATAGTTTTTGTCTTGTTCAAACAGTAGAGGAGTGGGTCCCCATTAAACCAGATAAAAAAATGTCACCATCTTTGAAAACTTTGAGATGGCGATGAAAAGGATAATCAAAACAAGCACCATTTTGTCTTAAGACATACTCCATGGTCCAAGACTTCTCGACTCCGTCTTCTTTCATCAACCAGATAACAATTTCATCTTCAAACAATGTCGTACAACAAATACATAGGCAGTCCCTCAAAACAGACAAGTCCCATTCATAATTTGATTCCTGAAGAAAGAAGAAGCTAAAACCTTCTGTTTCAACATCAAAACAACAAATCCATTGGGTGCCAAAAGAATCCATTGCTTCCCAATAGAGATTGCCATCGAGAAATTGACCAAATTTACATGCCCTGTTTACATTGTAACGGAAGGTGTAACCACACGTGGCGCTAGCTTCAACGCACCTCCATGATCCTGTACCAAGAATGTATACGTATACATGATGAGAGCTGATACAGACAACCTTATGCTGCCCACTTATTTTGCTTACACCAAATCCACAGTTCAACCGGTTACACGAGATGGATTTTATAGGGCAGCAGAGCTCGACATATTCATGAGTGAGAGGATTGCATATGTAAATATTTGAAGGCGACGAGTATAGAAGAAGAAAGCCATTAGCAGCTGTACCTTCCATTGATGACTCTTCAAAAGGGAAAACAAAATTTGTGAGTGGATTGTGGTGAACATCATGGCTCTCCAGATCCACTTCGTTTTCTAATTCAAAAACTGTGCACCGAGTTGAACCCATCGCCGTCGGCCTCAAGAGGGCTAGGGCGGGTGAGGTTTTGATTTTAGAAAGATGGGACTTTACGAAATAATCTGACTCGAGCAGATCGAGCCATGGTTTGCAGACACACTTGCTAACTGCAACAGCTCGGAGAGGGAGCTTCGAGAGGATGTTGGTGGTGATTTCCGACGGTAGATTTTTCATGAAATCTTGCTCCATATTTGGATGGGGACTGAGTTTTTTTGGATGGATCTCTCTGTTGGTTAAATAGAAGCCACCCTATATTCGTGGATGCATGTATCTACATATATCGACGTTCATAATAAATTAGGCATATGAAAAGTCATTTCTGACGATGTAAATATACATGGATCAGTTCATTTTTGGGATTGGCTTGGCCTGTGTCGATCCAGATCTGAAGATCAATTGGTTGGTGTCTTTCCAATTCCAAGGGTATACACTCTCCAAGGTTGAAGGCAGCCTTCACACACACAAAATTGAAGGGTCATAATTTCCACAGCTTATCATGTACATGTTCTTTTCTTGAGAAAAATAATACTCCCTCCGTCCAATATAAATTGTTCCATTTAGATTCGACACGGGTTTTAAGAAATATATTGTTCCATTTAGATACGGCTCTAGCTTCAACGCACCTCCATGATCCTGTACCAAGAGTGTATACGTATACATGATGAGTGCTGATACAAACCACCTTATGTTGCCCATTTATTTTGCTCACACCAAATCCACAATTCAACTAATAAGACGAGATGGATTGTCATTGTATTTTGCTCACACCAAATCCAGACTTCAACCAGTAAGGCGAGAGTGATTGTTCAGGGCAGCAGAGCTTGACATAGCCACGAGTGAGTGGTTGCATATGTAAATATTTGCAGGCAGTGAGTATATATAGAAGAAGAAAGACACTAGCAGCGGTACCTTCCATTAATGACTCTTCAAAAGGGAAATCAAGATTTGTGAGTGGATTGTAGTGAAGATCATGGCTCTCCAGACTATAATATTTTGATCAGTGCGAGTCATGCTGGGAAAGGATGTACCTTAATGAGTTGTCTACTTTGGAACTATTTCTATGAATATGTGGATTGCTACACACATCTCTAAAGCTGGATTTTATACATATTTCACCAGAGAACAAAAGGAATCAAAAACCGTTAAAATATACTCCCTTCGTCCCATTCAAAGTGTCACACTTTCCATGTCTCATGCAAGAAGTCTCGCGACTGTATGCACGAGTATCATATTTTCAAAATTAGCTTATATAAGTGGACGAAATATATTTGTTACGTATATAGCAAATATATTAAACATTATCTATTAGGCGAAACCAAGAAGGAGATTACATTCTCTATTCCAAAGTTCTTAAGAGACAATCGAACGAGATTACATTCTCCATTCCAAAGCTCTCGAGTGACAAAATGCTTGGAGTGAGAATCATGGCATTGATATGGTCATTCCATACAACTGAACGAAGCATTTTATCAATACTGATCTGTTGAATAGTTCTTGATTTGTTGGAACAGTAGAGGAGTTGGTTCTCATGATCCTGTACCAAGAGTGCATACGTATACATGATGAAATTCGATACAGACCACCTTATGTTGCCCACTTACTTTGCTCACACCAAATCCACAATTCAACCAATCAGACCAGATGGATTGTTTAGGGCAGCAGAGCTTGATATAGTCACGAGTGAGTGGATTGCATATGTAAATATTTGCAGGCGCTGAGTATACAAGAAGAAAGCCACTAACAGCGGTACCTTCTACTGTCGACTCTTCCAAAGGGAAAAAGAAATATGTGAGTTGATTGTAGTGATTAAAATCAGGACACTCGATATCGTCCTCTAATTCAAAAACTGAGCACCGATGGAAGCCCTTTTCCGTCGTCAAGACAACTACGAGGGGTGAGGCTATATAAACTATAAAATCGCAGTGGCATATAAACAAAGACTAGGAAGAGTGAATGCAGCAAAGAAGTTGAAGATTTGACAATACCCTTTCATCTGCAAATCCAATATATAGACACACATCAAACACTCCACATATTTAAAGAAAGAGATCCAAAGTTAGCAACTCATTCTGGTGCAGCATGTCCAAGAATGACTTACATTGGTCCAAACACAAATGCAAATTAACATTTCAAGCTACACAAGAAAGCACTAGAACGAGATCACATTCTCCATTCCAAAGCTCTTGAGTGACAAAAGGCTTGGAGTGAATATCATGGCATAGAAACGGCCATCCCGTGCAGATGCATCAAACGGTTCAAACATACTGAATTGTTGAATAGTTTTTGTCTTGTTGGAACAGTAGAGGAGTGGGTTCGTATCAAACCAGAACATCAAAATGTCACCATCTTTGAAAACTCTGACATGGCAATGAAAAGGATACTCAACAAAATCATAAATTTCTCTTATCACATACTCCATGGTCCAAGATTTCTTGACTCCGTCTTCTTTCATCAACCAGATAACAATTTCTTTTTCAATAAACGCCGTATAACAAACACATAGAGAGTCCCTCAAAACAAACAAGCCACATTTATAATTTGATTCCGGAGGAAGGAAGAAGCTAAAACCTTCTGTTTCAACATCAAAACAACAAATCCATTGGGTGTCAAACGAATCCATTACTGCCCAATAGATATTGCCATCGAGAAATTGGCCAGATTTACATACCCTGCTTCCATTGTAACCAAAGGTGTAACCACGCGTGGCGCTAGCTTCAACGCACCATGATCCTGTACCAAGAGTGTATACGTATACATGACGAGAGCTGATACAGACCACCTTATGCAGCCCACTTATTTTGCTTACACCAAATCCACAACTCAACAAGTAACACGACCTGTATTTCAAATGGCAACAGAGCTCGACATATTCACGAGTGAGCGGATTGCATATGTAAATATTTGAAGACGGCGAGTATAGAAGAAGAAAGCCACCAGCAGCTGTACATTCCATTGATAACTCTTCAAAAGGGAAAACAAAATTTGTGAGTGGATTGTTGTGAACATCATCATGGCTCTCCAGATCCACTTCGTTTTCTAATTCAAAAACTGTGCACCGAGTTGAACCCATCCGCGTCGGACTCAAAACGGCTAGGGCGGGTGAGGTTTTGATTTTAGAAAGATGGGACTTTACGAAATAATCGGACTCGAGCAGATCGAGCCATGGTTTGCAGACACACTTGCTAACTGCAACGGCTCGGAGAGGGAGCTTCGAGAAAATGTTGGTGGTGATTTCTGACGGTAGATTTTTTATGAAATCTTGCTTCAAATTTGGATGGGAACTGAGTTTTTTTGGATGGATCTCTCTGTTAGTTAAATAGAAGCCACCCTATATTCGTGGATGCATGTATCTACATATATCGACGTCCATAATAAATTAGGCATATGAAAAGTCATTTCTGACGATGTAAATATGCATGGATCCAATTCATTTTTGGGGTTGGCTTGGCCTGTGTCGATCCAGATCCGAAGATCAATTGGTTGGTGTCTTTCCAATTCCAAGGGTATACACTCTCCAAGGTTGAAGGCAGCCTTCACTCCCACAAAATTGAAGGGTCATAATTTCCACAGCTTATCATGTACATGTTCTTCTCTCGAGAAAGATAATACTCTCTCCGTCCAATATAAATTATTCCATTTAGATTCAACACGGATTTTAAGAAATAAATAGTTCCATTTAGATTTAGCAATTCATTTTGGTGCAACATTTGCTAGCATGATTTGCATTGATCAAAACACAAATGCAAATTAACATTTCAAACTACACTAGAAAGCACTAGAACGAGATTACATTCTCCATTCCAAAGCTCTTCAGTGACAAAAGGCTTGGAGTGAGAATCATGGCTCGTCCGAGGATGAGATTTCAGTGACAAAGTTTGTATGGTTTGGGGGATTGTCTCTGCGTGTTTGATGACTCGTCCGAGGATGAGATTGTTATCTGGTTGATGAAGGAATATATGGAGTCGAGAAATCTTGGAGAAAAGAATATGTGATGAGCAAAGAGAATGATTTTGGTGCTGAATTGTATGTGACTGTGCAACCTATCAAAGTGTTCAAAGATGGCAGCACCTTGATGATGTGGGCGATTTCTTCATCTTCTGCTCTTCAACAAAAACGAGAGCTGTTCTGATCTTGAGCTTGAGCTTAAGCACCACCATCTTCGCTACAAACTACTCACAACCTTCAACCTCCCTTCCCAAGGAAGCATCCAGGGTTCCGCCAACGGCCTCCTTCTTGTCCGTGACTCAAATGGCTTTTCCATATGCAATCCGATCACCCGTGCATATGTGGAGATCCAAACTCCTCAAAAGTTCAACTACCCGCCGCACCCTCAAATAGTCACATTTGGATTCGGGGTGAGCAGAAGGACTAGCCAGTATAAAGTGGTTGGGTTTTTCTGTGATCTAGAAACAAATAAACGGCTAGGGTTTCTCAAATCCGAATGCCATGTGTATACTCTAGGAACCGGAAAGTGGAGAAGTGCAGCGACGCCAAGTTCCCCATTCTCTTACGGTAACACGTGCAATGGGGCGTTTTTGAATGGGAATCTTCACTGGCTTGTGTCCGATTCAAACCATAAGAAGTGGATTTCTTGCTTTGATCTTGAAACCGAGCTTTTTAGCACCATTTCTCCGCCTACTTCTCTGTGGCCTGATTATCTGAGGCTCGTGGCCGACGTGTTTGCTTTCGGAGATAAGCTGTGTGTTTGTGACAGTTCGTCTGAAGATGAGATTGTGGTGTGGTTGATGGAGGAATACGGAGATGAGAAATCTTGGACCAAGCAATTTGTGATCTTCAAAAATGAGGATATGTATGGTGAATGTGTTATTCGGCCAATCAAAGTGTTTAAAGATGGAGAGATGGCGATGGCGTGGGGAGATTTCTTCCTCTTCCATTGTTGTAGCAAGACGGGAACTGTTTCGGAGATGAGAATGTTCGAAGCTCGTGGTAATTGCGCTGTCAATTTGATGCCTCACACCTCGAGCTTTCTCTCTCTCGAAAGATTTGGGTCGATGGAAAATGTCAGGTCCTTCTGAATTTGTCTGGCTGCTAGCTATTTCTCAACATGACAATGTATATGTGATTCCGTCAGGTTACTTTTAATAGGGTGGTGAGCATTCGGTTTTTTGCCCAAATTGAATAAAAAAACTAAAATTCAATATATTGAATCAAAAAACTGAATTTCGCCAAAAAGTTAAATCGAACTGAACCAAAATCAGAAAAAAAATATAACCAAATTTTAAATTTTGATTTGATTCAGTTCAGATATTTGGATTTCGGGTATTTCATTCACTCGGTTAGTGCATATTTTTTGTTTCAATCTTGGAACGATGTTAGCAAATAAATTATTGAAGTTCTATATTAATAAATGTTATTGCAGATGGAACTTAAATAAATATAGGGCCCATTGGCATATTAACATGTCATCCATTGTAGTCTAGTTGGTTAGGATACTCGGCTCTCACCCGAGAGACCCGGGTTCAAGTCCCGTCAACGGAATATTTCTTTTTTGAAACTTATTCAATTTTTGATATTATAGATTTATGTAATGACTAAAATACCCTTCACAAAAAAATAACCCAAAATACAGCCTATCACTATTGGAGAATGTAATATTGGTATGATTCGAACCCCAAACTACAAAACATCAGCTTGTGAACGAACTCACCCAAAATACAGCCTATCACTATTGGAAATATTGGTATGATTCGAATCCTAACCTACAAAACATTAGCTTGCACGAACTTATAGAGATTTGCTCGTGACTCGTCTCCGCTTTCTTAATATGAGAGATCTTGAGTTCAATTTCCATTACTCTCCCTCCGTTAACTAAAAATAATTAGAAAACTTATATGAATATATGATTCATGTAAGATTCCAAAAACCTAGAAATTAAACTATATAGACCGATCTCGCAGTGCAGAAAAATTGGCATAATAAGTTCGGGCCTGTTGGGCCGGCTTGCTAGCAAAAATCAAGTCCAGGCCCATAATTGCAGCAAATTTGGGCCTAATATTCCAATTATTTGCCATAATATACTAAAATCACCTATAAAAAAATAAAATCTGAATTTTTCAAAGAATTTATCAAGAGTAGACTTCTAAAAACCGTTTCATCTACAGTTGACTTATAATTATTTTCTTTTACAAAAGCATCTACAGTTGGTTTTTGGTGGTTGGTGGTTGACTCATATTGTATGTAGAGTGGAAAGAATCATACCTATACCTTGACATTGTCGTATATTTGGAGACATTCGAACGATGAAGGCCTTCTCTATAAACAAAAAGGTTTAGAGATCAAACCTCACCGCTCTCTTTTCTCAGAGTAAAAAAAATATACTTTAACATGATAGAATGGTCACTTCATTTATTGTAAATTCATTTGAAGTTGGTTTGTGGTAGTTGAAATTGTGGCTGTCTATTGGTGGAATAAAAGGCTTAATTAGTCTTAAAAGTCTAAGAACTAGTTGTTTGTAAGTCCAACCCTATTTTCATAAGACATAACTTATGAGAGTACATGATGATAATTTTGGTATTAAACTCCAAAAAGTCATTTAATATATAAATAATAAAAAGTTACAAAAGTATTTACATTATGAATTAATATAAATATGTGCAAATTAATTAGTACATCATATACCATCACGCCCTTTATGAAAAGATATCAACAATCAATAGATCAGAGATTCGAATCATTTCAGATGCGTGTGTATATCTAATATGTATAATTCAATAGTTCCTTTTTAATTCAAACCCAAGACACTATATTAATATCTACACAAATTCGAGAAGGTTCTATGTATTTTGAAATATTAGCTACCGTTGGTACATTTGACAAGTTCCCTTTGGTACAAAACCCAAGATCCTATATTAATATACACAAATCATAATTAATTAATGGTTTGACTCTCTTAATCATGAGTAGGTACCATGTATCTTGAAACATCAGCTATATTTTGGATTATTCTAAATGATATAACTTAACTTGAAACATATAAATATTAGGCAAATTTGTATAATTCCCAAAATGCACATTATCTCTTTTATTTTTATATTTACATCGTAAAAATTCAGACTCGTTATTTTCGACATGTCACGTTTTTCACGATCATTGTTTTCTATAAACACGTTTTTCTATTACTTTTATCCATAACAAGTATCTGGAACTTCTTAAAAGCTCAATCACATTAGGGTTTTGGATATTTAATTACCTAAAATAGTATGTAACTCACTCAAAGTACCGACAACATTTCAGGTCGGTGCTCATATTCAATACAAATTTGAATCGTAGGTTCAAAGCTTCACTGATTACACTTTAATAATGCAGGTGAATAAATTAAAAAATAAAAGAAAAGAATATGTGCTGTGGGCCCAAGGGCCAGGTGCAAAATATTTAATATTTATTTTTTTCAAAACAACCAAATATTTAATAATTTTTAAAGTAAAAGAGAGCAAAGTGGTGAGCGCCACTTGTTTGACGTCGATACCCACCAAATACTAACCACTTTACCAGAAATATAATGATCGGATATTGTGGATAAGCATGATACAATATCGATATTCGAAGCCAGAAAATTATGTAGAGAGCGAAAATATATATTAAAAAATTGAAAATTTAAAAAGATATTTGGTAAATAAATTAAAATAAAAAATTATATATATGTATAGGAAATTTTGAATTTGAGAGAAGTATTTACTCGTTCTGGCTCCGCCTCTGAATTTATTGAGATAAATTCCAAATTGGAAATAAAATATCTATATATGGAAAATAAAATAAAATAAAAGATAATGAGATTGATATTTGGAATAATTGTTGGTGGGCCAACATAAGATGACTCAGCCATGGTTTGTCGGAACGTTGATTGGTAGGCCCACAGTCCCGATTGTGTATTTGTATGTCGACTATGGATAGGATTTGCATTTGCTAGTGGGTCCCAAGTTTTTCTAGGAGTACTATATTATTTTATTTTTTATTTCATTTTCAGAAATTAAGGATTGATTAATCACCGACTTGAAATTTATAAAAAAGCATCATTAATTTTAGAGTTGAGAAATTAAATATCAAGGATTGATTTTAA
The DNA here is from genome assembly GCA_034509125.1 of Monilaria moniliformis. Taxonomy (NCBI): domain Eukaryota; kingdom Viridiplantae; phylum Streptophyta; class Magnoliopsida; order Caryophyllales; family Aizoaceae; genus Monilaria; species Monilaria moniliformis. The sequence goes on along the minus strand of JAYDZE010546756.1, from coordinate 3,438 downwards.
TGTAATATTAAGATGTATGATTTCTTTTTGTCCTTTCATATATAGTTATGAATCTTTTATTTTAAATCCTAAATCAACACACACAAAAATTAAGATTCACTTTATATTAGAAAAAAACATTGATTTAGCCGGTTAATCTAATTTTGTGACAATTTTAGTTTATTAAATAATTACTTTTTTGTTTCATAAAAATATACATAAATATTTGGGCATAGGTTCTAAAAAAAGTTAGTGTTGTTTATATTGTGATCGGGGAAAAGATCTCACTTTAATGTTATTTATATTATGAGTGGAGAAATAGTATAACTTTAAGGTTATTATTGTGTAAAGTGATTGTGATGTTAAAATTATTACTGTAACAATTTGTGTTGAGATAATGTATAAAAAAGAAAATAAATAAATCGACATATTTTTATGGGATGAACGAAAAAGGAAAATGTGCATATTTTTACGGAATGGAAAAGTACTATATTATTCAACTTCAATAAATTGGATTTGAGTCAAGTTTAGTTTGGTACAAACATTAGAAAGCACAATAAGCAAATCAAGGAAGACGTACACCTACCAATGTATACAAAACGATGTCGTTTTATTCAACTTTAGGAAAAAAGAAAAAAGAAAAAACAAAACGGAATGACTCATCGGCACTGTTACTTTCTGGCTAAATTTAGCAATAACTCAAGTTATTAGTGTCAAGTCTTATTATGCTCGTATACTTATTGTATAGATCTGATAAAAACACGATAATTGCATATTAGATTTGTATAGCATGTTAACAATTAATATTATTATTTTAATTATATTTTTAATTTTTTATTACTTTATTAGAGTCAGGGTTATATTTTCTTTTTACTTTCCTATTTCTTTCGTTCACATCAATGTTAGGTTCGTGTGGTTGTCGTGTCGTGTCAACACGAATTGGATCGTGTCGCCAACAGATTCGTGCCGTGTTGCAAGTTATGTTCGTGTTAGGATGAAGCAGGTCATGTTCATGTCTGTTTCCTTAATAGGCCGTGTTCGAATTTGGCCTTATTAAATTAGATCGTTATCAGATCAATCCGATAATGACCCAACTCGTACCATACCTCAGCTTTCTCAAAATAAATACTATAAAAACATGAAATCCAAATACCAAAATAATTATCAAGCTAGTGTATGGTCAAGTAAGCCAATATTCCACGTAGCACTTGCATCATCCCAAAGGCCAACTTGGCCTACCTTATCCACAACGGAAGAGTGAAAAATGTCATATCTTATTTAATCTCCGCCGCAGCACTACTGCGCATATACAAAGTCTACAACACTTTATAACTCCACTTCCATCTCCTTCAATTCGACTCAAACCCTAAAATCAAGACCATCATTATCAATCCTCAAAATTCCTTCAACAATGGTGTTCATCGTCTCGCCCCCCAAGTCCGCCGCCGACGGCCCCGATTTCCTGATGAGCCTCCCATCGCACGTCATCATCGAGATCCTCTCACGCCTCCCCGCGAAATCCCTCGTCCAGTGCAAGTCCGTCTGCAAGCAGTGGCTCGATCTGACCTCCGATCCCTACTTCGCCAAGCTGCATTTCACCAGATCAAAGCCTGGCGTCGCGATCCACCAGTCGGAGCCGTCAAAGAACCTCCTCAGAGTGGCTGATTTCGACGATTTCCACGATCCGACGGCGGAGATCGACCTCAAATCGCTCAGCCCGTCCCTCGACGACGCCGCAATCGTCGTCGACGGATCCGTGAAGGGGCTCCTCCTCCTCCGCGACGCCAATTACAAGCACGAGGCTCTGTACGTGTGCAATCCCCTCACGCGCGAGTACATCGAGCTCGCGAGCCCTAAGCAGGTGGTCCGGTACCCTAGCGTGGTGACGCACGGATTCGGAGTGACGAAGAGGAGTGAGGAATTCAAGGTCGTGAGAATTTATCAGGAGAGGGAAATGGATCCGAGGAGCGGCTCCTGTTTGAGAATCCCCAATTCCGAGTGCCAAGTCTACACGCTCGGAACAGGGGAGTGGCGCGATGTCGGCGACGCTCCTTTCTCCTACGACGGCCGCCTAATTGGCCAGTTCTTCAGGGGGAATGTTCACTGGCTGGTTGAAGATTTGAACAGCCAGGAACTGATCTCTTGCTTCGACCTCGAAAACGAGTCGTTTCATCCCTTTCCGGCGCCATTTCCGGGCAGAAAACTGCTCGGGAGCGTCGGGGTGTTGGATGATTGCCTCTGTCTGTGCGATAACACCTCGAATTTCGAGGTGGATATCTGGGTGATGAAGGAATATGGAGTTGGGAAATCATGGAGTAAGAGATTCGTGATCAGGAAAATGCCCGAATTGATTGGCCCATCGTTTGAAATCGTGCGAGTGCTCAAGGTGTTAGGAGATGGCAACATCTTGCTGGTGTGGGCGGATTACTGCGTGCTGAATTACTGCAGTAAAAGTGAAGTTACTCAAGAAGTTGACATGGTTCAATCTAGAGGGCCTAATAGCGTTGAGGCTATGCATTATGTGCCGAGTTTGATGAGTCTTAAGAGCTTTGCTATGGAAAAAGTTGTTCTATTTTAGTTTTTTGTTGCAATGGGAGTTTGTAAATTTGTTCATGAAAATCTGAACTATATTTGATGTTCGGTTTTTATACAAGGTTGAATCTTTCATATCAATAACTGTTTTCTTCTATTGTTCTGTTGAGGAGTTTGTCTTTGGTCTTTCATTGTTTACTCTAATTGTTTCTTTTCTTGAGTTGCTACGAAAGACTCATTGATACAGCATATAGAAGCAAGCATACATGACAAGTTTGTCTTGATTGTTCACTTTGAATTGGTGGCTGATTGTTTTTTTTTTTCTTCTTGTTCTTGAGTTGCTAAAAAAGACACTAATACAAGCATACAAAAACATGTATGAGACCAATACATGAAACATTTGCACACACATTGTGTGTGAGATTGTCTAAGATACCAATACATGACACCATCTAACTGTGTAAGATATTACTCCCTAGGACACATGTTTTAAAAAAGTATTGGGAAAAGTATTTCAAATGGAGAAATGGTCTGATAAGATTTGGGTTAGTGGTTGTTAGTGATTTTGGGTTCATCAAAAGACAAAAATGAGTGTTAGATTTTTGGTAATATCTGAGTGTGAACGAGGTTTGAAATATAAGAGGGTACGTACTAAAATAGACACATTTAGGGCTCGTTTGGTAGCAATGATAGGATAAGACGAGATAGATAAAGCAAGACGGGCCATAAGATAAGAATAAAGATTATAATCAAGATAAGGATTTAGTGTGTGTGTTTGATAGATAAGATAAGAATCAAGATAAAAATGAATAAAGTGTTTGGTTGTATAGGTTATATTATAGATAAAGTGTTAAATGACAATTTTACCCTTTTTCAAAAAAATAATATATTTTTAATGTTAAGAATTAGTAATTATCTTAATTCTTA
>JAYDZE010546745.1:0-13951 GCA_034509125.1 Monilaria moniliformis | reverse complement strand
CTGACACGTCACCACCAATTTCACTGGAATTTTGATATATGGGATAATTGAGAAAATGTCAAAAGTTATGATTTTATATTCCAGTTCTAAAAGTGGTGGGATAGACCAGAAGTCAACGAAAAGTTATGATTTAAATGGCAATTATCCCTATATTAAATATGTTTCTTTTTTTGACCATAACAAATAGAAGAAATAATTTATTTAATCAAAATTATTTATTTGGCTCAAATTTCAATTTGAATGATATTAATCTCAACAAATTCATCAAAATAGAATATTTTATATATATATTTTTATTTGTTAAGATTTCATAAAAAGTGATTGTTGAAATATAAGTTCATTTGTTATGATCTTTCAATATAAAAAGTGAAATTTGAATTATTTGACCAAAATATTAACCAAATTAAATTAAATTTATAATAAAATAATAATAATTTATTTGACCAACTAAATACTTAATTGGTTGGTGATGCAAAATATGTATAGATGAGATACTACACATAACTATATATATAGGTTTTCTCAAGGTAAAGTTTGATTAGAAATCAATGTGGGATAAGAGATGTGATTTGTGAGGAAAAAACAAAAATGAATGGGAATTGAGAAAATAAATAAATCGAGTGATTGTAGATATGTCACCTAGGAAAGACAAAATGAAGACCTTAATATCAATTATATACTCTCTCCTTTCACTTAGAGTGTGTGCTACAATTACTATAAATTGTGTTCATCAAATTGTGCAACTTTCATTTTCTGATAAAAAACTCACTCTTTCTTTACAATTTAGCTTCACGTATCTTCTTATTTACAAAATAACCTAGATAAGGCCCACCAAAAAGCAACCATGTGGCCTAATTTTTTAATCCTAATGTGACTTTTTCTCTACTACAAAAACGTTTAACTAATATTTTATTAAAATTTGTGTCATCAAGAATATTGCACATTCTTAGCCAAAGAAATGAGTAATAGATCATGGTTAATTTAAATGAAATTGGAAAAAATAATTAATAAGAAGCTCCAAGTTTTGCACCAACTACCTTTAGCCAATGTTCTAAAAACAGGATCGAACCGGCTGGGTCAATCAGTTCGACTGCGAACCAGTGTGTTGTCCGATTCAGTTCGGTCATAAAAACCTCTAATCTATTAAACAAGTGCGAACCATAAAAATTGGTTGGTTCCACTGTAAACCAGTGATTGGTTGAACCAATTTTTTTTTTTTAAATATTTCTCAGAAATTATTTTAGTTTGTGCTTGATGGGATTTGATCATTTGATCAATGATAAGATATGATGTACCTTATCCATTGGTTGAACCAACCAGTCCTTTTCGGTTTGCATCATATTTCTAAAACGACGTCATTTGATGTACATCTGCGCCACGTCGTTAATTTTTAGACACGTATGTGTCACGTCAATAATTTAAGACACGGGACACCACTTTTTGCCATGGGACAATTTCGAAAAAGGTCAAAGTCATGATATTAGTGACTGATTTTGAAACTTGCTGGATTGACCACAATTTGACCAAATTTCATGATTTTCTGGCAATTTGCCTTTAACAAAACGACATCGTTTTGTATCTCAACACACGACGTTTTTTTAGTTACCGGAGGTTTTGTCCACGTAAGTTTTTCGTCGGCCATATCAGCAGCGATTTTCCCCAAATCAAGCATTGTGGGACAATTGCGAAAATTGTCAAAGTCGTGATATTAGCGGCTGATTTTCAAACTTGCGGGACTAACCAAAATTTTACCAAACTTAATTATTTTTCCGGCAATTTGTCCATTTTTTTTATTAAGAGTAGGAAAAAGAGGTGGCTAAAATGAAAGAAGTGGGGAGCGAAAAACATATTCATTAATTCCGACAAATTGTTGTGCATGATTAGATAAAATAGTAAGAGGATGGTAAGCCATCTGTATAGGACATGTCATGGCACGTGATTATCTCCCAACAACTATCACTGACCTAATCTCCATGCCCCCATCAATTCATCTACAAGCACACACACACACATATATATATATATATATAATTAAGTTTTCTCCAAAAATCAACACCCAAAATTAATGTTTGGGGAAAAACGGCTGGCTGATTTCGCAAATGGCACTAGTTTTAGGCTGGAAAACGGTAACAATCAAACGAAGAAACTGAACTAAAGCTTTTTTTATGCTGTGGTGATATCAGCAATTTTTAATGATACCCACATACATAAACAGATAAATTAGCGTGGCTACTGCAATTATCATTATGTACCACTTATTGATTGTATAAATCATGTATTTTTATACATGTAATTTAATTAGTATGTAAATTATGATTTAGGAGTCGTGTTACTCCATAAATGAATGAATAGTAAAACTATGAAAGTAAAATCTTATTCTCAAGGTTTCTAATTAATTATTTCATATACACGACACGACGGCACCATTTTCCTAATCTAGCTAATAATCTAGTCACCTGTCGTTCATATTATGAATTTGTGGATAAGATGGTGCCATCATTAATAGTACTGTTTCCTTCGTGTGTGTGTGTGTGTGTTTACGTCGGTTATGATATAAATCATAAAATATTTTAATGGGATAAGAAATGGAGCAACGAATTATTGAAATAGGAATTATTATCACGCACCGTCAAAATATGTTCATAATTATGGACCAAAACATGTTTCTAATGATATATTAATAACAGATATCTATAAACATACACGATGAACCACAATTACCGAATCAGAAAACGACGGCAATTAAATTAACGACAAAAATTGAAAGCAAGGCCGTTTAGTCTAACAATCTACCTTGACAATTAAGTTGGTGAAGGTCCTAATTATTTGGCTACGTGTCATGGATTATTATGCTGAACGAATGATATGATTAGTAGATTATAATGTCAGGAACTTGATCATGACTAACTGTCGTGTAATCATATTTAGTTAATCTACGAAGTTCATCAATTGTCTTAATCTGCACCCCACGGCCCCCCCTCCATATGCATGTTTTGATACATAACAATTCATGTCTTATTTGATTTGTATATTTACAGATATAATTAACATGATGGTGCCGAAAATATCCAAAATAAAAAATAAAAAGAAGAAAACGAGAGTGCGCTCGTGACAGCAGAACAATCAGAAATACATTTCAAAGCAATTTAATTATCTCAACTATATATTTAACCGAGAGTTAGAACTGACAATGATTGCATTTATGAGATAATGGATCAATAATAGTTATTTTTTTTTCAGGTTTAATTCCCTGGCTTAAAATGTAGGGTCCCAGTCCAGTTCATTGTCTCTTTGTAGATTAATTGAATGATAAAGGGCAATGCACGTGGAGTCTGAATCAAGAAACTGTCAATCCCACATTTGTTAATGACTTATATCATAAATTTCAAAAAAAAAAAAAAGTACAGTTGAAATTCAAACTTTTTTCTGAGATTTAGTTTTCACCCCCTCTGTATATAGTCTGCACTCAACTACTCATCTGTTTGCAGATGATCATACAAATATATATAGAACTACGTTAATTTTCCCTTCACTTTTTACTGCATGCATTTGACACTATGCAAATATATACAGTGATATATATATATATATATTGGTACCCTAAGAAAAAGCAAAAAAGATATTTTGATAAAGAAAAGATAGGTTAATTTGCCCTAGCCCACCACCCATATAATTCCCACTCATTATGTTTGTTGCTTAAAGCTTGCCCTCTCTCTCTCTCACTTCCCTTATCCCCTCATTCCTTCTTTTCTCTCTCCTAAAATCTTCCAAAAAAGAACTCTAGAGAGAAAGAGAGAGCATAATAAAAGAAAAAAAGGAGAGTCCCACAAAATGAATGAAACCGAGGGTCATCTACAGATAGATGTACTAGAGTAGCCTAACATATAATATTCGTTTGCTGCATATTTCATCATGAATGGTGGCAACCGAAACCCTATGCAAAAACCTAATTTCCCTTTACAGCTCTTAGAGAAAAGAGACGACTATGATCACCAACCTTCTTCCACCGACACATCACTCCTCACCATATCCAAATCCTCCGATAAGAAGCCTCCTCCCAAGCGAGCTTCCACCAAGGACCGCCACACCAAGGTCGACGGCCGCGGCCGTCGAATTCGGATGCCTGCCACCTGCGCAGCTAGGGTTTTCCAGCTCACTAAGGAATTAGGGCATAAATCAGACGGTGAAACGATTGAGTGGCTGCTGCAGCAGGCGGAGCCGTCGGTCATCGCCGCCACCGGAACCGGCACCATCCCGGCCAATTTCACCTCGCTTAATATATCCGTCAGAAGCTCGGGATCGACGTTTTCGGCACCGTCACATTTGAGCTTGAGCAACAGCGCCTATTTTGGGCACAATTTTGGGGATTCTTCGCACAGGAGGGTTTTCTTTCACGGAGGGGGATTGTCGTCGTCTGAAAATGCGATGAGCTTTCTAACTAAGCAGGAATCGCGCGATGCGGAGGCGAGCGCGGGGCGGAAGCGGCCGCCGGAGGAGGATCTGCGGGCGGCGGTGCAAAATCAGATGGGGAATTATATGATGCAGTCTAGCTCGGGGACTATTCCGGCAAGCCAGGGTCAGATTCCGGTGTCGGCTTTTCTCAACGCGACGAATTCCGGCAGCCAGCTGAGTGTGAATGGTGAGTCTCTGTGGAGTTTTCCAACGATCGCGAATTCCGGCATGTATAGAGGGAGTCCAGCGGCGGGGAGCAGTGGGGTGCATTTTATGAATTTCCCGACGGCCATGTCGCTCTTGCCGGGGCATGGCGGCGGCGGCGGCGGTGGAGGTGGAGGCGGGGCGGGTGGTGATGGGCATATAGGCATGCTGGCGGCGCTTAATGCGTTTAGGTATATGCCTGGCGGCGGAGGAATGGAGGCTCAAGGAAACGGCTACGACGCCGCCGCAGGTGGCGACGATGACAGGCATATTGCAAGCAGTAATCACACCTGAATTGGATTTCATCAGTTTCTTAACTTTCTTTCAAATTTGAATCTATAGATATATATTTATATATGTATGTATGTATGCATGTTATAGTGAACGGTTAGTTTGAGACATTAGCTTAGTTCTGCTAGGGTTTGATCATCTTTCCCTTCTGATTTTTCAATTTGATTGCGTGAATATCGAGTTTGATTTGTTGCTTTTTTTACGCTACTATTCAAACATTTTTTTTTTCTTCACTTGGAAAAAATCTTAAATTTCTCAAGATTATTGACATTGACCAGTATTATATTTGGGAAAGATCTTCATCTCTGGACCAGATGTTATTACAAGTATTATTTAACAGTTATAGCGTGAACCATTGATTTGATGTGACTAACACAAAATATTAGAAAAAAAATCAAGAAATTCACATTTTACTTGCACCCAAGATGAAAATTTCTCTTAATTTACCGAAAAATGCCAAATCTTCCTGCAATTATGGATAAGAAAATTAGTTCAAGAGGGTCCATCGTAAATTAGTTAAATAATCGTGCATGTCGTGAAATTATGCAATTGCTAGACAAATTGCATTAATTAGAATTTGTAAATTTGATCAGAAATTACATGTGACATGCTTGTATATGTAGCCATGTAGGGCTCTAGGAAGAGTGTGTCCCCCACCTATTGCCTATAGTTGTCGCCAGATAAAAGTCCGGCATGAAGCATGAAGAATTTTCTTATAGGTCTATCATTCCAAATATTCCAAAATTCAGAATTGCCAGAAGTTTCACCTAATTACTTATCGAACTACCCCTCTAAAAATCACCTAAAGAATTTTCTATTTGTACAAAAACATGTATATTTTAATTGGTTATGACCTCACTATAATAACATGATGATCAGTACTGCAGCACTTTTTTTATGACATGGATAACCTACAAGTGCTATCCAGATGCATACCGGGCATAATTTAGAAGACATTGATAAGGTCACTTATTTAAGTATATATATATATATTTCACTAACTGAGCCATTTCTAATATAAAATGAAACCTTAATTATTCTTTTGAATATTGCAGGAGTTCACCGTAGGCTAATTCAAATTAACCCTGTTATGATTATTGTAACAACTCTTATGATTGTGAGAAATATCTGAGTTGGAAGAAAAATATTCCCAGAATAATTAATTCCATGGTTGAATCTGAATGAGAAAAGAAATGTATATATTTACATAGACTAGTGGGAAAAGGAGCCCACATTCTCTTCAGGTATCAGAAGTTCCCCAAAACTGATGCTTATTTACTCACACTCCCATTTCAAATATTTCTCCACTTTCTCATACAACAATGCTGCACACCTGCCCCACAATCTGGGCCCTTGCATATATCTACATAATTTGCAAATGCACAAGAGCAACTTGTATATCACAAAACTAATCAGATTATGGGTAATTTGCATCTCTAGACTCTAGCACTCGAATAATTTCCTTTAATAAAAAGAATGGTAATTAATTGATATTTTTTGTTACTTTCCAGTCCCACTGAATTTTAACCTCATGTAAGTAGGATAGGTGTGTGATAATATAATATGTAAACGGCTTTAATAATATATAAAATAATAATAATTCGAGACCTATTAATTACATCTGTGTAAAAAGGAACAAAGGACCATTATTATTGAATGAAACTATACTCATGTTTTTTCAGTCCCAGAAGTAGTTTAATATAATTGCGTGTTTGATATGATCTATCATTTAGCAGTACCATTTAGCACAATACATTTATTGAGATATCTATCCATATCTTGCACTACAACTATGTTATTCCAATAATATGCAATAGATTAATTTATATAGAATTTACATATATCTCAAGTCAATAACATGCATCTTGGTTTTAAGTTAAAATTGTTCTCTAAAAGCTTTCTTAATTAATGTCTAATGATATATTTGCAGCTGTATCTTTGCTCACTCCCGAGTTCTTGTTAACCGTGGGTTGCCGTTGATTGCACGAGGTTAGTAAGTTCGATTTTAATATTAGTAATGTAATTTTGTGATCATGGCCCGACTGGTGGCCATGATAATTCATTTAGTTATAGAAGCATGGTTAGTGTCGTTAGATGGTGGTTAGGCTTGGGATGGAGCCTTGTTGGCTCCACCGAATTGATGTGCTGTGGTGATTGGTGTTAATATGCCTTTGTTGCTTGTGTGATGCATTGATTTTATATATGCTAAGTTATTCTAAGTATGTTAAGTTATGTGAAGTAATATATATGTTTGAATGTTAAGTTATGAATCCCTATAAGGTTATAACCTTATAGGCAGCCAGAGATTTTTCAAAAACTGGATGCAAAAACACTGTCCTTGTCCGATATTCATAACCTCCATCTTCGGCGAGGAAGCGGCGGTATTTCGCGGCGCAGCAACGAGAACAAGCTCGCATCCATGTGGTATTGTTTAGATTTTTTATTACGTCAAAGCAAACAAGATATAAGTTAATATCAACATTTTTCGCGATTAACCTATAAGTCAAACTCAGAACTGTAATAATTTATAATATTCACTCACATATTTAATATAATTTAATAATATTAAATAAAAAACAATTCCATATATAAAAAGTGATAAGTTAACAATAATAATTCAATTAGAAACTACATAATTAAAACTAAAAATTACTTAATTAAAGCTAAAAATTACTTAAATTATTTACACAATATACTTTAGAAATCGAAATTTTAATTAAAAAATTGATAATTAGAAATAAAATGAGGCACACCAAAATTGGGATGGATCTCATATGGCCTTCGATTTATCCAAGTGATATTTACGGTGATTTGTTCCTTAGTGCGTGAATGATTAACAATTGCTATGATAGCTTACGTTTACCCCCCACATTCAACAATTAAATTTCTTTCTTTTGAGAGAATTCAACAATTAATTTTCAAACCATCATTATAGAATATTTTATCAGCATTTTTGAGTCTAGTCTATTTAAGACTAATATATAAGAATCTTGTCAGTTGATAATTTGCTGTCTGTTCTTTGAACTGACATTCACTTTCAAATAATATACATTATGTGCATGAAATAATAAAATAAAATTTCTGAGATAATTGATACTTCCACTGATAAATAAGTTCTTAACAAGAAAAAAACTATTCTAGATAGAATCGAAAATTTGCTTAAACATCACGAGTTTTTCAAATTGACAAACACCAACATAAATCTACACACACACAAATTATTCCAAGAAGATAGATTCTCACCAACTATCCTAAACCAACCGATCCAAAATCTAAATACAATTAGAACCAATCATAAAGTACCCAAAATATATCAACCATTGATAGTGTGACTTAGGTTGGTGTAGCATATTTAAGGGGATGGACTACATTACTCCAACCATATTTGCAATGAACACAAGCATGTATAAGGGGATGACTTTGTTTCTTCATTAAAATTTTCTAAGCCCAAACGATATGTACGAATATCATCTTATTTTGTGACCTTTCAACCGCAAAGTATAGTCACTGCAAGACTATATATACTATATGATTCATTAGCTTAAGTCGACCAAAGATTGAAGTCTTGTGTAATAAAATCAGTACTTGCTTAATATGCGGTTATGTCAACTTGTTAAGGGAGAATATTACTTTTATATATACTGTTGAAAATATGTGTATATATGGCTGGATTTATTGTTCTTTTATAGGGAAACGGAATCAAATACTAAGCACAACATTTCCTATTAACAAATTAAGCTGCAATATACTTAATCAAAAGATGGTCCCATGTCTAACAAAATCATGAATAAACACTGGAAGACCTCTCAACAGTTCCAATTTTGACTTACTAATTATCAGAATCATTTATCCAAAATCTGAAAATCATTAGAACTGTACAAATGTTGAATTACACTGCAACCATCTTGAGTCTTTTCAATGTCTTGAGGTGTTTTTTTTTTTTTTTTTTTGTCTGTATGAATCATATAACTAAGTTAAACTTGTGCTATGTCACGTGTTTTATTTTTATGTTTTGATATGATATATGATAACGATTTTATCATTAATGTGCATGCTGTATGTCTCTTATTGAATCGAAATTACATCACTAAAGAAAGAACTCTTGTGATTCTCTCTCTCGGTTAACCTCAATTACTTTCAATTAATCTGATCTAGTTCACGTATATGATGGCTACATTTTAAAATAATTTTAAACAAGTCAATTTAACCCATGCATTTACACTTCAAATATTACATTAATTGATAGATACCGAACAAAAAAAAATTGCTTATCAAATATTATATGTTCTCTTAATTTGTAGCCCTAAAATTCTTTTAAGCCCTCAGCGCCAGCGCTGCTGACTATACAAAGGCAAACGAATCTAGTAGTTGCATCATTTAATATAGAGGCAAAAGGTATATAATTTATACTCCATACGGGTTTTAATTTCAAATTGGTAAAATTGTTAGAGAAAGAGAGAAAATGTGGTTGAAGTAAGTTGTAAAATAAGTAGAAGTATTGGGGTAATGTAATGTGAAAAAATTACTAAAATTGAAATGTGACTAATTTTGGTAGACAGACGAAAATGACAAAACAAGACCATTGGTTGTGGACGGAGGGAATATCAATTTTGTTTACTCAAATTAAATATCCACACCCTTAAAAAACATATAAAATTAATTATACATTAAAAAATAGATAAATATTATCACAATATTTTTGAAACATGATTAGATACAAATAGATGTATATTTTATATCAAAATTAATTAGACCTAAAACATACATATATCGAATTCCTAAATTATACTTAAAATTTAAAATGATCAAGTATATAACGTGACAACTCTCCTTAAAGGTAAAAGTAAATCGAAAAGTTTGAAATTGTACTGATTTGGTATGTGGCCATTATTCAGACAGTTACTTAATTGGAGTATATTCAACCATATATGTATATATAAAGGGTTCTAGTATAATAGAACAAGTTCAAAAAATGGATTCTCGTTATCATTTAATCACTGTTTAGGTATATATGAAATTAACTCTCGAAATGTTATGCTCCAAAGAGAAAAGGTTGTTCTACGAATATATTAGCTTATCTCTACTTTTGCTAAATGGGATTTTTCAATGTCATTTTCAAATTAAGACTTAAAACTTTTATTTTTAATTATTGCTACACCATTCAATGTGATAGTACTAACAAATTATTCAAAGTTTGAGTTTATTCCCTAGAAGAATGATCCAAACTCATATGCTTATAATCATATTTTAATACTAGATACTCCAAGCTTTATGAGATTGTTGACTTAAGCAACTTGCTTTAGCAAACCTTGGCACACTCCAAAAATCCATAAAATATTTTTTATATATCTCAGATCGGGAACATCGGCAACTATGGCATCAAATACAGCTATCTCAAAATAAATTGAGATAAAATAGTAATTTTAGATTTTTTTAATTACACAATAAGTTGTTCGTTTAGAATCAACTACTTGGTGGACTGTACTAAAGAACAATGTTTGGACAAAAAGTTGATATGATATTTATTATTTTATCATAAAAAATTATATGAGATTGTTTTATAGGTTAGTGAAGCTTTGTAGAACAATACTCAAATTTGGATCCAAATTTAAATTCGACGGAATACTTGTAATTTTGTAGGCATTTAATTATATAACTGGATTCGAATAAATTATTATCTTATGAATGTTAATATGAGAGGATTTCACATGAGACTTGTGCCAGCAAGTCATCTCTTTTGCATAGTTTAGGCGAATATCTTTGGAAAAACTTGTAAGCTTAGGGATGTACGGTTTCCAAATCCCAAACATATGATTAGATTACGGGCTCGAAAACATGATGAATTGAGTTTAGGGCATCTACATTCCTTAGACACTCACTATTCACGTGCTTACCAATTCTTCTCATTTTTTACGTACTATCTTCTTGAGCACTTATACTATTTTTAAATGAAAAAATATATATATATAAAAAATCAAAAAAACGTCACATGTCACGCACTGATTGAGCGACGCTTTTAATATGTCAAACGTGCTCAAGCACGCCAGGCCGTGCTTGGCCAACGTGCTCAACAACCCGCATTTACATACTTAGGGTGTTGAGCATGTTGGATCATGCTTTAACCACACTAGTGCTTATGCCCTCGGCGGTAGCAAATTTGAGCCTTGAGTTCTAGTGTAAGACTTAGATTACAATTCAAACTTTTATAATCAAGTTAGAATTTGACTGATAGAAGCTAAATTTGTGTTTGTCGTTTTTGGAAGTGAACACAAACTCAACCTATCAACATAATTTATAGTTTCCCACGAACCTTTATACTATTGAATTAGTATATGGTAAGTACGGGGTGTCGAACCCACGAGTAATGAGAATTTAGTCATGTGTCTACTACACCTAAGAGGGGTTTGGCGATGCCGTCACGCCTAAAACCATTGTGATGGAAGAAAATAGAAAATGATTGATTAAAATGATGTGGGAAACAAATGATCCTAGTAAACTAAACTCAACAAAATTAACAAGCATAGTTACAGAAACAAATTGGGCAACTTAGAAATTGAGGAAACAAACTTGGCAGCTTCAAGGTATAAGAAGCATAACTACTGCTAACTACGCGCGTGGAAAACACACCAAGAACTGAATTGAAAGCAACAAACCAGTGGTGTGAGATGCATGTTCAAACTGGGCAGATTAAAAAAGTAGGAAATAAACTGGGCAATTTAAAGGTGAAAACACGTAGCTAAAACTAGACTAATTCTTGGAATTCACAGAACACACTGTATTTACTCCTCATCTCATTTCCCTCTTTTTCGAACCAAACAAACACAAAGGAACATCAGACTCTGAATAAGGCAATAAGCAACACCCCAAAATTGGAAGTAAACATGTACTTAGTCAACTTTTCATTTAGGGAAGGAAAACAACTTTGCTTTACTCAAAGACATGAAATGCAGAGGTAAGTTGCCTAACTAAGGAAATCAAACAGAAACTTGCAGGTGAGGAAAATGCATCAGGTGCACTACTCTCAACCAACATTGGTTGAATCAAAAACAAAAGAAAGAGAAATCAAGACCCCAAGTTACATTTACCATATAAACTAATACTTGCAGCTCCTTTGAAATGAGATTTAAAACCTTAAACAAGCAGCTATGAAACTAGCAACAAGATCTACCCCAAGGAAGATCGGATCCGCAACAAGCAAGCAAATAAAAGGGGTTCAACTGATCGAAAACATACATTAACCAAGATTTTAGCTAGATTGACAAGGATTTTTTCAAAAGCTACTAAAAACCATTGAAAATCAAGTTAAACCACCAAATCTCTTAGCAAAGACAACAAGGAATCAGATCCAACAAAGGCAACTTAATAATTCGCAAATGGTAACAAACTTATGGAAAATAGAAACTAAGAATTCTCAAACTAGCAAAGAGCAATGTAATAGTAGCAAGAGTTTTAACCCAAAACACCAAAAGTGTGGACTAGTTCTGCTCCTTCTGCCCTATCCCATGGCAGATATGGTGTTCTTCCAAAAAAAATGGTTGTTCTGTCCCACCCCCCAAGTGTGAGTTAGTGAGTGAGTGAGAGTGTTGGTACGAGTGTTACTACTACTTTTCTCCCTCTTCTTCCCCTCCTTTTTATAGTGCGGCTAGGACCCTATTGCAGCTAGGTTTTTTCTGCTTTTCCTTTCTTCTGGATGAACATTTTTTGTCGTAATCGCAGCTGGAAGTGCCACTGCACAAATGGTGGAGAAGGACAGCTTTGTCATGTAGCGCGGTCGATTACTGATCTTCAGACTGGACAGTTTGATTCCTTCTGGGCAGTTTATATGCAAAAATTGATTTTCTGCTCCTTTTGTCTTCTTTTGTGTGCATTCTCCATCTTTTCTAACCATTGCACTTTAATTCCTTCTTCTTCCAATACCCTGTACATAATTATCAATTAAGTGTAAATTTGTCTATTGAAATCTTGATTTTAACTCTTAATTCCTAACAACAATTAAATCCAATCATTGACCTAATTTAAGTTTATATCAAGTTTGTGACGATTTTGAATTCATTTTGCAAAATGCTTTATTTATCCAACTTAAATCTAATTCAAACTCACTTACTAAGCACATCACCAAGTTAAGTTCAAACTTGTTGAACATATAATTAGTTTAAAATGAGCTTAATTATTACGTATATGTGATGAAATTATAAGACAAACAAAGTGAATTCAATTTCTTACCAATGAAAGCAACTCGAAAGAATGTAATAGAGAAACATACCCTTAGATTATATATAAACAATCAAATCATAGAGCTTAAATACCTTCATGTTGATTGTGGATAAGATCATCTATCTCACAAATTTCTATAACTAGTGATATTATACAAATAATTTTATTATTTTAATAATATTTATTATAAAATATTTTTTAATAATATAATATATCATGGTTAAATATTTATAACAAAAAATTAGAATTTTAAAAATTATATATCATAATTTCAGAATAATCAATCAAAATAATATTTTTTCTTATTCTAATATTTTGCTATAAATATTATGATGTATTTATATAATAATAATTTTTATTATTTTATAATAAGTATTATTAATATAAAAAAAATATTAGTGAACATCTTAAAATATAAATAATTGTGGGACAGATAATCTAATCTAGACGGGTAGGGGAACCCTCCATACTCGAAATCGGCTTAATTATTACGTACTCAAATTAACTAATTTAGATTTGTGTAAATACGTCACTTTACATTTTCAGTTCTAAAAACAAATTGAAAAGAAATTGTTGAATATTGTGTTGACCTGGACTCTCTCTCGCGCTCTCTCTCTCTCTCACACACACACGCACTTGTGTTACACTTTATAAGATGGTGCAGTGGAAGTGTCCAGTTTAAAGCGAACTCTTACAAAATTTCTTCCTACGATAACTATTTTCTGTCAAAATGTAAGCACTCAACCACTCTCTTCTCCCAAAAATCTCATCTTTAATCTGACCCCATTTG
>JAYDZE010546734.1:0-13953 GCA_034509125.1 Monilaria moniliformis | reverse complement strand
TTAATCAAGTAAAAAATGTATAATGAATTAATTAGTGCTTGCTTTAATTATTTTAAGCAAAACTGAGAATTAGTAAACGTATGATTAATAATTATCTTATAAATTATATAAATTAATTGCTTAATTAATCATCTTAATTACTCAATTAATTACCTTAATTATTAACTTACAAAGCTAAAATAATAATTCATTAACTAATAACAAGGTTAATTGATATATGCTGCCAAAGTGGTGATTACTCATTGATTAATTAATTAATTATTAACAAACAAGATTAATTATTAATTTATTAAGTAATAACAAGATTAATTAAATAATTATAAAACTTAGACATTGTTTAATTAATTAGTTGAATTAGTCATTAATTAGTTGCAGTGTTTGGCGGCTATGGCCAACTCTGGCGAAATTATGCATGTTGGCCCATTTCCGGCAAAATAACGAATAAAAAAAAACAACAAATCAAAATCAAGAATCGAAACCACCACAGTGAATCAAGATTTGATATTAGAAACTCAGATTTTAATTCGAATAATCACGACCTCAATCGGACAAGAATGGAAAAACGACGTCGGATCTGGAAAGACGACAACAATGGAGTGACGGTCGCCACCACCACTACTACCGGTTGCCACAGCCTTCACCAAACATCAAACATAAAATCAGCCCAAAATTATGAACCAAAAGCCAACATCGAACAAGAACAAGAACAAGAACAAATAAACAATGTCAGATTTGGAGAGACGGCGGTCGTGGAGTAACGGCCGCTACCACCACTATCGCCGGTCGTCACCGCCCTCTCCAACATCAAACAAAAAAATCGGCTTAAAATTATGAACCAAAAGCCAATATCGAACAAGAACAAGAACGGATAAACGACGTCAGATCTGGAGAGACGGCGATCGTGGAGTGACGGTTTTTACCACCACTACTATGGGTTGCCACCACCTCGAGGTTGGCAGAGGGTGTTGCAGGGGTAGAGAAAGAGTTATCACAGCCCAATTGCATGGATGAGCCGGCGGCCATGGGGGCGATGGCAACCACTACCGCCGCGCACCACCACCGCCGCCTCGAGGGATAGATAGAGAGAGAGAGTTGCAGGGATGGAGAGAGAGGGTCGCAAGTATAGAGGGGCTGAAATGGGTAAAGAAATGAGAGGGTAAAAGGGTAGAAAATGAAAGAAAGCTAAAACAAGGTTAAACAACGAAATTATCGGACCAATTCAGTGGGATACAAAAGCCAACCAAAATAAGAATAAACAGTAAAAAAACACACATACCGAGACGGACCCAGATAATTTAAAGTGTTTTGAATACCAAACAGCTGAAATACACTGTTACACCTAAATAATGTATCCCTAACATGGCTCAACTAGCCCACCAAACACCACCTCATGGTATTCGTCAACAAAAACAATTACACCGTAATTATTTTTCGATTACGTCTATGCGTGATTTCGGTCCTATTTACTCTTGTATCATTCTAGTTTGTATTGTAATTGCGTTTAAAATTAGAATATTTTTGTTAAAAGATTAATAATCTAGATATTAAACTATAATATATATTTAGTCGTGAATTGCCTTAAATAAGACTATTGACAACCGAAGTTATCGTGAGTTGTCCTAACACTAACAATAATTTATAATAACCAACTTCTAAACTCGTGAATGTAGTCGTATTCATCAATTAAAGATAAAGTGGCTACTTTTTTGTGACTTTTTTTTTTTTTTTACTTTTACAATATAAAAGTGGCAATTTTGATATATTAACTCTAAATTCAGTTTATTCTGAATAAAATAGTTTATTTTAAATATAAAATCTTTATAAAATTTATTGGGGTTCGGTGTTAAATTCTTGATAAGCTCGTTAGTCTTGAAATATTTGATAGATAAAATTTAAAACCTCAACTCGATAATAAAGAAGCTAAATTTAAGCTGGACAATATTTGCTCTGGCTCGGTTTGACTGCACCAATTTTCATAATGATACCAAGCAATTTATTGGGTAAGAGTAGAGAGGAGACTAAAGCAAAGAAAGTAAGTGAATATTCGGTGCCTTGAAATTAACATGGTTACATTGAAGATAGCTAAACTACTTATAATAGTCTTACAACTTAAATATACCACCAACACATAATTAAAACACAATATAAAATATGACCCATAATTATTAATCGATAACATCATAATAATAATAATAATAATAATAATAATAATAATAATAATAATAGCTATTATTATTATTAGTATTTGTATTAGTATAATAAAATAATAATATAATATTAAATATCTAAATATGTAAGAATCATAAAATTATGAAAAAGAATATTTTAAAAAAATTAGGGAATAAAAATTCTGGAAAATTACAGTATTTTTCTTATTTTTAAGATTTTTATATTTTTATTCCTTATTAAATAAAAAATCAAATATACACGTACATTTAATTAGATATGCCAAACAGGCCCCTATGTAACTCTTACAAATGACTTAATTATTTGGAACTTCCGTACAACGTAGAAGTTGTATCTTCCTAATAAATTGCTACTTCTTCCAAGACTCGCAGATAAAAACAAAGAATCGGTAGCTATAATAATTGAACGGAGAAAACATCACGACATGCTCGGAAAAGAATCAGATTCCACGACACGCAAGATTCCCAATATCCTTATGAGTCATGAGTAGTATTGTAGCTTTATTGAAGCTAAAGAGCGTGGTGTCTCTTCTTATCACGTCAAGCTTGACTAGTTGATTACATTTCTTCTGACTTATCATAGCGTCTGGTCTACTTTCATGGAACTAGTTTTGTAGATTTTATTGTATCACGAAAAGAATCAGATTCCACACCAGGCAAGATTCCCAATATCCTTAGCTATGAGTAATATTGTAGCTTTATTGAATTCTATGGGCTAAGCTCCCTAGTGCTCCCTAGTGCTCCATCCTTCAAGTGTTGTGGATATGTACTAAATAATCATCTTAAGTTAGGAAAAGCTGAGTGCTTTCAAACTCCAAATGATTGAAAGCAAAGAGAAAGCGAAGTGCCAAGAACGGTAAAGACAAAGAGCGAGCTTAGTTTTTTGTTAATTTTTTACTTATCTTATAATGGTAAGGTTCCACGTATTTAAAGTTAACTAAGGACAATCTTAAGCTAAATTACAACAATTAAGAAAAAGATACGCATACCCACTTCATTCATTCCCATCCATAAATTCAGTTCTCATTTTAAATTCTTTTCGATTCTCCTCAATTCTCATTCTAATTTCTCCCCAATTTTTTCATGGATCTACCAAAAACTCGCTTATTACTGGCGGACGTTTATGCCGCTAAACCACTAAGATCTGCTGGTAAAAGTCGTTACCAGCGGATTAGCGGGGGACTTCGAGCGTTGGAAATACGTTGGACGGAAAAAGCCTCATCGACGGATTATTATCCGTCGCTAAAATTCACCAGCGGATTACCGACGAACAATCCAATGGAAAATGATCGACGCCATTGGTGGAAAAAAGTTTGTCTGGTGGAGGCTAGTCCGCCAAAAAATTTCAATCGTGCAATACTATGCGCGTTTCCGGCAAATTTAACGTTGGACTTCATCGCCAGTATTTTCGGCGGAACAGATCCGTCGGTGTTACCAGCAGTGGAGTCCGCCGTTGAATCTGCCGGAAATGAACATCGGACATCTACCATCAGATTTAGTCCTTCGGTAATTTTGAGTTTTATTTTGTGGTTTTTTTACCTAGTTACAACTACCTGTTTTTAACAAACTAACCAACAAAATACGATAATTGAATGGAGAATAATAATACATAGAACCTAAATATGTTTTTGTTTAAACGGTTACAAGTTTAATATAATCATCAGTTAAAGTTCTAATGGTCAGTTAAAGTTATTTATAAGATATTTGGGTCATATTTATGCAGAATTTTCGTCAGGCTGGTGAACAGAGTAACTTGACTGGTCGGACTACTGCTAGGTCATAAACTATTGCACCATCCGAGACGGAAAGCGTTGTTCCATCTAAGACTCCACTTCAGACTGAATTTCTCGACGCATTTCAACCTGCCACTCAGCTTGGGAGTGTTGGCTAGTTGCTTCTGAACTTTGTGTGGAGGCAGAACTTTCAACGAGGCTCGGTCCTAGAATTTCTGTTCCGATCATTCTCTTATTTTTGTCAAGGCGGCCTCCCATGACATCATGGATAAATATCTTATTCAGATTGGCACCATCGCCCTTTCTCGAAACAATTTCCCTCATTTTCGCCTAGTTAATAAGAATTACAATAAATATTATATAAATAAATAATTGAATAATACATTAATGCTACATACTATAACTTGCATCTATATCTGCAGTCTTTTCATATGTATACTCTCTGTCCTTATTCTTGTGTAGTGCTCGGAACGAGTCATATGCACAATCACTAATAAAGATCCCCTCGCCGTCGCTTATTTGTCAAAATAAAATAAAACAAACATTAACATAAATAATTTATTTGTCATTTGAATATAATGCTTACCATATTCTGAGCTCTAACTAGAACAGACACCGAGCCTCCCGATGCTTGCTTATTCTGGTGCCAGGTCTATCTGGCTCAGAATATCTAACCTTTCTTGCAATTTCTGCCTTTGCTATAACTTCTGGTTTATTCCTATGTGATTAATTCATTCCATATTTCTTTCGGCCGTAACCTGGCCTCCATGGATTCTGCGTCGAAACTTATTCTTTATGTCGCCAATGAAGTCGAAGAATCTAATTGCGGCCCTTTTGCCCCAAAGAGTCTGCACCTCACTTGCATGGAGTTTTTTGTAGTGTTGATGTTGCGACATCTCTGAGGCCTCGTCTACAAAGGACATACGTGTAACGCGAGCATGAAAGTGTTGTTCAACTCCTCGTTAAGGGTTATTTTTCCGACAAGCCATGAGATCAAACTGTATTTCGTCGCTAGTTTCGTATGCGCATATTATTGATCTACGCATTGCAAACACGTTGGCAAGACGTGATGCGTATTTCCAATAGCGCTATGACGGTCTTGGACGTTATGGACTCTCGAAGCTGAAAAAGTGAATGGTGACAATTTGGCAGCGCGCGTACGGTAGGCTTCGGAACAATTCGATGAGTACCTCCATGTTGCCGACACAAGGAGGCGGGATTGTGAGGTTGTCGAAGCCTTCCGCGATGCACATTTGAGAAGATCAACATGCTGGACAACTGCATGTATCATGCATAATATGTTAATCGAGGATAAATGAGAAAACGCAACTAATTGGGGCAATGATAAAGCCGAATATAGCTCAGAATTCACCTGCGACAACCCATCTCAGGGTGCACTGCCTCAATTTTAAGAATTTTTTTGTCGACAAGCTTCTCTTCATGAAAAACGAACTTACGGCCGACTACAACAATAACTCGTCGGAGAAATTTTGGCATGCTCCAACTGATTTTTATCTTTATTTGTGTAATTTTAAAATTTTCAATTATGTTATTTTTTATATTTAATTAATATAATTTTTATTATTTAATTAATGTAACTTTAGAAATTTTAATTAAGTAATTTCATGCGCAAGCACATTTGAAACCCACGTTTAATAAAACTATTACGGTATAATAGTTATAATTAATAATCTAATTTTGATCTAATCTATCCTATCAAACATAGCCTTAAACTACTATAACTATCTCCACTTATAACAATGCATGGTACCTAATTCACGCACAAAAGCTTTCTGTTCAAAGTATAGAATAATAGTATTAGTTTTCTTCCCCTAAAAAAACAAAATCTCAGTTTACTGATATAGTAATCTGTTTTCCGATCTGGAGAATCTTATCACCACTGTTGCATTTTTTACAGCTATTGAACCATTTGATTTCAACCATTCATCCATCGCTCTCATACACTAACAAATTTCTCTGTCCTGATTACTTCATACACCTGCGTTTCTTTATTTGACAACGTACGCCACATTTCAATGTGAATTTTCTTGGCAAACATTAAACGTCAAAAACACACAACAATAATTTATGATAATCAAACTGAAATGATTAGTTTGTACATAATACTGAACATGAAAGGGATCTAGACTATTTATAATAGTCTTACAACTTAAATATAACCGCTACTGCCTACGAAGACATAGTTAAAACACGATAACAAATATTAAGAACTAATAGACCACACATGACTTGGTTAACCAGAGATATTAATGATCTTCACTTGTGGCTTCTTCGAGTCGACACCCTCCTTAGGCACAGTGACTGTCAGCACCCCATTCTCCATGCCTGCCTTCAATTCATCCAAATTGGCATTCTCCGGCAGCCTCAAGCGGCGGAGGAACTTGCCACTGGTCCTCTCCTCGCAGTACCACTTCCCGACCTCCTCCTCCTCCTCCTCATTGCTTCTCTCTCCACTGATCAGTAGAATTCTACCCTCTTCAACCTCAATCTTAACTTGCTCTTTCTTGAAACCGGGAACATCCACCTTCAACACATGCGCCTGCCCCGTCTCTTTCCAATCAATGTAAGCGTTACCCACCGTACCGGAGAGGAGGTTGTTCTCAACCACCAATCCTTCGCCTACTTTAGTCTCGCCCCAAGAGATTGTTTTTGACACCACACGATTACTTTGAGCAATTTTAGTAACGTATAAGGTGGTTTCTCCTTCCTCATCAACAGGACGACTTATAGAGAAAATGGTCATATTGCGAACAATATAGTGGAACCTATACATAAGGGTTATGTTTCCATCGATATCGCCCCCATGCATCGTACTAAATCCTTCGATTTTGACATCAATGTTAAAAGCATCACATGACGAGGCAGACAAATGAAGATACTGGTTAGAGCCGCAGGAAAAATATATGGGACCATCACACAAACTTGATTCAACCATTCCTAGTATAGAGTCGTGATAATTTGGCCTTCTCTTGTCGCGAACACACATGATCGCGTTGGTGTTTGAACCTAGTTTTTTAGGTTTCAAACCCACCTGAATCATTCCAACCTGAAGGTAGTCACACCATATTGAATACGCTATTATACGACATTCAGACAAGAGAGGAATTGTTGTGTATCCTTCACGTAAGGAAATTTTTTTCTCCACAGTTTTGACTATGTAATGTGGGTTAAGACTGCAACAGCCGCTTGGCTCAAATGCATATGAGGATGGAAAAGGAGGCAGTTTCCAATCTCGAAGAGATTTTTCATTTTTCTCAGAAACTATAATCTCTTTGTTTTTGTTAGAATTCTTCCTATTACTACTACTACACAACATCTGGATCTAGCTAGATTGCTGCTCAATATTTATGAATAAAGAAGAAAAATCGGGTACGGGTACAGTAGACTTACCTGAACATCACTCTAAAACCATTTTAGACATTAAATAGGTGCTGCTAGAGAGAGTTCGAATGAAAGGATTCACCGCTTACTGATTTCAAGCAAATAGGCTCTCAAAAATAAGTTAGCTCCTTACATGATTTGTTGCCCTTTTGAAAGAATGAAAGGTAGTAAACAGCAACCTCAATAAATGTGCACAACAGTAGTTCTATTTGTTAGTTAAATTGAATATATTGCACTGACTCTTTTAATACAGATGAGGTCGATGGTATGATCTCTCTATGCTGTAGGCTATGTGACTTCTTCATGTTAAAATTGGTTTATGCATTAATATTGCATATTGACCGATTTAATGGTGGTTATGAATTTAATATTTTGATAATTAAACCGTGTAAGATTATTCTACATGTTGTGTAGCATATTTATTTACTTTAAACCAATTTTTGATGGGAAATTTGAGAAGACAAATTTATTCATGTTGTTGTCCCACGTTAGAAAAATAGCATTGTTGTTTTAAGATGGGATTTAATACAAGGGATATGTACCCACTTAAGCCCAGACGCGTGCGCTCGGGCGGCCGTGCCGCATTTCACGGTCGTGAGCTTGGGCCTTGGGCCTCTGAACCGTGTACACGGGCTGCTGTCTGTTATCGTTTGGGCTGAAAGCCCAAATGTGATGCTCCCGCGCGGCCAGCTTTCTACACACGAGTTGAGACCTGTGGTTTCCGTGAGGCCTTTGGCTTGCCGTGGCCGGGGAGACCTTCCAGCTAAACGTAACTGCCGATGTTGATGGCAGACATCATGGCTGTCCAGGTCCACCGATTTTGGAAGGTTCAAAAGCGCTGCCTCCGATTCCATGGGCAGCTCGGCCTCTGCCCAAGTGCTCAATCATTTTTAATTAAAGAATTTTGAATTGTTTACAAAATATAAATATTCGTAGAAATTAACTATTGCTCACAACAAAAAATAGAACTAATTGTAATGTAGTTTTTGATAAAATAATTATTTAAAAATATAATATTTATTGTCAACTCTTTATTAGATCCAATCCATAAATTTCATTTTCTAAATTCGTTGCTGCAAGAGATAAAATCTGCTATTAAAGGAACTTACTAGAACCAGCGAGAGCGATTCACTCATTCCACTAGGCACTACCCACTATATTGTTGCTCCTAAATTAATTTCATACATCAGCAATCTGATTCAAATATATTCCGACTAATCCTTCATCAATCAAATCTAGCCAAAGAAATATCGCTGATTCCAAGCTTCTTTGGCAACCACAGTAGCAACGTGTTCGACCCATTCTCCTTGGACACATGGGACCCTTCTGAGGGCTTTCCTCACTCCAACCTGCACTCTGCCGCCCATGAAACCACCGCAGTGGCCAATGATCCCATCGACTGGAAAGAGACACCGGAGACTCATCTCTTTAAGGTGGATGTTCCAGACTGAAGAAAGAGGAAGTTAAGGTTGAAGTTGAAGATGGTAGCATTCTTCAGGTCAGTGGAAAGAGAAGCAAGGAGTACGAGGAAAAGAACGATAAGTGGCACCGTGTTGAGAGGAGCAGCGGCAAATTCGTCCGCCGCTTCACTCTGCCGAAGATGCAAAGTTGGAGCAGGTGAGGCGGCGTTGGAGAATGGGGTACTGACGCTGACGGTGCCAAAAGTGAAGGCTATTGATATCTCTGGTTAAGCGAATCATCTCAACAATTTCGGATTTTCATGTGTTTGGCTGCTGAAGAAGTAATGTATGCTTGATGTTTGATATGTGATGAGTAATAAGAAACAGAGCATATCTTTTATCAACCTCTTTATTTGGTCATATATTTGATGGCCCATGTGAATGCTACGTGCTCACGCGCCAAAAAAATCTTAAATTTAAGGTATAAATGAGTAAAAGATAATATAAATTTTATCACAGTTTTTAAAAAGTTTATTTAAGAAGTAAAAGATAATATAAATTTTATCACAGTTTTTAAAAAGTTCATATAAGAAGATCCTTATTTTCTACCCAACATACAAATATATATATCAAATTACTCTATTCTATAAAATTCAAACAAAATATATCCTAGGTATAACAAAAATTTATAACAATAAATTAATTATAATAATAATAATAATAGATAAATATATGTCATATTATCTGTTAGCCTTAAATTAAATATATAATTGCTATATAAATTATTTTTATAAAATAAATCTTTCATAAAAAATATATATATATATATATATATATATATGATATGATGGTGATGAATATCATTCCTTGCTTTTGTGGGAAGCCTTTTTGATGATAGGATATGGTCATGGATATCATTACTAATAAATGGTGTTTTGGAATTGTTAAGTGAGTATTTTAAGGCATTGAATTCAATATTTTTATAGATCTTAATTTATCATATTTGATTTTTTCAAATGTTGTTTACTTCATTAATGTTCAATGTAGCGAATTTACAGGCTATTCCAACACCAGAGAAGGTGGACAAAAAGAAAAAAAGAATGTGCTAAAATTGTGAGCAGAACGAGAATAGACTATGTTTATCAGTAATCCAATTTTTGAATAACACATTGTTTTTCTCACTTCTATATACACGATCTATAGTTTTATAATTTTATACTTTATCAATGACTCAATTTAACTTAAATTATTTATCAATAAAATTATTCATTATATTAATAAAATCATGATATGTTAGGGCATCCGCAGTGGAAGTTATGCGTCCCGTCCCGGCGGGACGGGACGCGCTGCAGGGCGTCGGGAGCGACGGGCGTTGCGAGGCGGAGGGAAAGAGGGCGGGTCATCCCGCCACGCGCCTCTCCCCTCTGCGTTCAATGAGATGCGCGCGTCTCGCCCACTCGCTGCCCCTGCGAGTGGGCAATGTTTGACTCGGTTTTCTTAAAGGGATAATTGCCATTTAAATTATAACTTTTCGTTGACTTTTGGTCAATCCCATAACTTTTGAAATCGGAACATAAAATCACAAATTTTGACATTTTCTTAATTATCCCACATATCAAAATTACAGTGAAATTGGTGGCGACGTGTCAGCCGGAATTCCCGACGTGGACAAAACATCTGTTCTTCAAGACAATGTCGTTGAGATTATTGTCATTTAAATCATAACTTTTCGTTGAATTCCGGCCGACACACGTCACCACCAATTTCACCAAAATTTTGATTTGTGGGATAATTGAGAAAATATCAAAAGTTATGATTTTATTTTCCAATTTCAAAAGTTATAGGATTGACCAGAAGTCAACAAAAAGTTGTGATTTAAATGACAATTATCCCTTTCTTAAATTTGAAGAATTTGAAAATTAAAAAAAAAATATCCAACGGAAAAAATGTATAGTTTTCAAATTTTTTTAATTCTCTCATACTACTATAAATACCCCTTCCCTCCCCACTTCAATTCCACATAAATTTCTCATATTTTTCTATCTTCTTTCTAATTTCATAGTATTTCTTCTTCTTCTCATAGCTTCCGGCAAAATAAATCCATACTACTTTGGCTCCGACTCTAACAATTCTGACGACGAGAGCACGTAGCAACTCATATCCATGTTTCCAGCTATGACTGCAAATTATTATTTGCAGCCTCATCCGATGGATCTTCCTGTCGTACACACCAGAATGTACGTACACCGGGAACGAGAGGTTGCCGAAGCCCGACTAATGGCGGATTATTTCTCCGACCAGCCACGTTGGGGAGACGATGTTTTCCAACGTCGGTTCCGTATGCGCAAGAATTTATTTATGCGCATAACAAATATATTGGCTACGTGGGAAGAATACTTCCAGCAGCGGCCGAATGCACTCGGACAGATGGGTCATTCAACGCTTGCAAAGTGTACCTTGACCATTCAAAAGAGACCACTGGGCGTGAATGCTTGGGGCGATTCTGCAAGGTTATTCGCGATGCATTCGGCGCTAAATATCAGAGGGCCCCCACAACCTTCGACTGCCAACAGTTACTTCGTCTTCACGAAGCATATTATGGCTTCCCCGGCATGCTTGGCAGCATTGACTGCATGCACTGGCAGTGGAAAAACTGACCAACGGCACAGCAGCGGCTACAAAGGCTCTCATCCGACGATTGTGCTAGAAGCAGTCGCCAACCACCGCCTCTGGATTTGGCATGTATTTTTTAGTGTCCCCGGCTCTAACAACGACATCAACGTGCTCAAACACTCGGACGTCTTCAAGGATGTATTGCACGATAGGGCACCGGCAGTCCAATTCACGGTCAATGGACGCCGGTACAACATGGGCTACTATCTCGCCAATGGAATCTATCTAAAGTGGCCAACGTTCGTGAAGTCCTTCTCGTGTCCAACCGACCCCAAAAAAGCTCGTTTCGCGTAGAAGCAGGAAGCCGCGCGTAAGGACGTCAAACGAGTATACGGCGTTCTGCAAGCATGATTCACGATCATCAAGGGTCCGATGCATTCATGGTTTAGGAAAATTATTGTCGATATCATGTAGTGTGCATAATAATGCACAACATGATTATCGAGTACGAAGGAACGAATGCTCCTAATTGGGCAGACGAGGATAATGTCGGCTCTTCGACCGCAAGCGAAGCCCCGAATCAAAGTGCACCGCAATCATTCTGCGACTATCAAAGGCAACATGAGTTGTCACGTGACGCAGTCAACCACGATCAGCTCCAATTTGACGGCGACCTCACTTTTTAAAAAAAAATTAAATATAAATATGGTGTGAAAATGTGTGATTTGATCTTACAAAACAGATTTGGGGAAGATAAAAAGTTGCAACTCAAATGTACAAAAATTAATGGAGAGTAGGGGTGGGGTTGAGGTGGCAAATTTTGCCTATAAATTGAGGAAAAATGGCGACGGAAAACTCACACCTCTCCATACTGTCACACTCATCTACCAAATTTCTTATTATGGATCCAAAATCAGAAAAATTTCTTCTTTCATCTGATGATTTAGCCGATTTTTTAAATTTATGTCGGAGTAAGGGTTGGGATCTAAATGATTTCAGCGGTTTTCTTCATCATAATATAAATCACACTCCCTTTTCGGCGTCGATGGATATTCCTACGATCCCAGCCTTGTTAGCGATCAACATGGCGGACTACGACATCAATGATATGCATACCATCGACAAGTTGGTACCATCCCCTCCTTTGGAGGGCAAAGGAAAATGAAAGAAGACAGCCCTTCCTGCGCGTGAAGGATCCAAAAAAGATGGGCGGAAGAGACGAAAGTACTGGCCCAATGCTACGTTGATGTTTCTGAAGACCTAGTGATCGGAAAAGGCCAAAGAGTCTGCGTCTTCTGGGAGAAGATTGCGGAAAATACAACGCCTTGAAACCGATCTGGGCGTTGGAGCGCGACTACGAACACATACGCAAGCATTGGGGCAGGGTCCAGGTCGATGTATCCAAATTCGCTGGCTACATCAACAACCTCCAGATGATATGGCTGAGCGGCCATAGTTGGGACAACATTCGCGAACAAGCTCATGCAACCTTCTACAACGAATAAACTTAAACAGTTCAAGTTCGAAGATGTGTGGGCAATTGTGCGAAATCAACCCAAATTTTCTAGCGGCTCCGACTCCACAACTGACCCGAAAAGAACTAAGCACACCGCATTTGGCCAACACTCTATAAGTGGAAAGACCGATACATTCGATTTGAATGCATCGATGGATGAAAGTGTTGGCACACAGCATCCACAGGAGCCCACCCGTCCTATGAGACAGAAAGCGGCCAAAAGAGAAGGGAATGGGAAGGCGAAAGCGGACGATGATAGTGACCGAGACTCATCAATGGATGAGATGACTCAAGCGGTGTTGCTCAAGGAGTATAGGAAATGTATAACCATGGACCTCTCGAACATGAATGAGATGCAGAGGCGACAATAGGCCGCCTTGGTCGCCATTCTTGAAAAGAAATTAGAAATTTAAATTATGTCATTTTTTATTTTTAGTTAATGTAATCATAGGAATTTAAATTATGTAATTTTTTTAATTTTTAATTAATGTAATTTAGAAATTTAAATTAAGTAATTTTCAAATTTTACTTGTTTAATTTTCAAATTTGTAGTCATTTCATGTGATTTTACAAAAACCTAAATTCATGTAATGTATGAAATTAAATAATAATAAAATTGATGAAATGATAAAAATTGGATTATGGTTGATTTGAGACTGAATTGTTTAGAATTAGATAAAGGCAGTGGCGTATTTAGGAGGAGGCGGCCGACCTCCCTCCCCCCCGACGGGCAATTTTCCCTTACCACCGCCGGAAAATTGTCATGGTTGTCCCCTCTCTTAGCCGCCGGCCCGCCCCGAAAAAGAAGATGACTGAAAAATTTAGCTTAACGCAACTAATTCTGTCCCCTCCGTTTTCCACTTCTGGATTCGCCACTGAATAAATGTATTATGATTGAAAAGTGAAATACTGATGTAGCTTTTTAAAATTAAATTATGGTTAAATATTTTTGGACTTAAAAAGGATAGACCTCGAAAGACTACTCGACTACCTGCAGCACTGTTGTAAAAATCGGCCTAGGCGGCCGCCGCCTAGGCGCTCGGCGGCTGCCTGCCGCGGCGCATACGGGCAAATCGGCTGGATTAGGCGGCCGAACGCCTAGG
>JAYDZE010546723.1:0-13954 GCA_034509125.1 Monilaria moniliformis | reverse complement strand
GCTGCGGAGCGCGCTAAGTTTCATCTGCGCGAGATGCCTGTTCATAGGCCAAGAGAAGTTGCTCCTGCCTCACGCGAGACAGCTTCCCTGTTGAACGAGTCTAATAAGTTTCATGGTAGGGAAGAAGATAAAGACAAGATTGTGAACATGTTGGTCAATGATGTGAAGGAGAAACAGGAGATGTCCGTGCTGCCAATCATTGGTGTTGGCGGCCTTGGGAAGACCACTCTTGCTCAACTGGTCTATAATGATCCGCAGGTGAAAGAGCACTTCGATGTAAGGATTTGGGTTTATGTCTCTGATAATTTTGAGATGAAGGCTTTGGTGAATGCCATGATTGACTCTGCCACGCGGAGTGAAAAAGCTTCGGATATGCAGCATTTGGATGCTGCTGTGCATCGCCTCTGTGAACTGTTGAGCAAAAAAAGATATTTTGTTGTATTGGATGACGTTTGGAACGACAACCAGGATAAATGGCTTGAGCTGAGAGATGTTCTATCATGTGGCTCAACCGGCTCATCCATCGTTGTCACCACACGCGAGAAGAAAGTTGCTGAGATAATGGGAACACTTCCATGTCATTGCCTTGAGGGGCTGTCGGACGAACATTGTTGGGCGCTGCTGAGGCAGCGTGCCTTCGGACCAGTAGAAGAGGTGTTTCCACAGCTGGAGATAATTGGGAAGCAGATTGTGAATAAATGTGCTGGAGTGCCCCTGGCTGCAACAACACTTGGGGGAATTCTACGTTTCAAAAGGAGAGAAGAGGAATGGGTATATGTGAGAGACAGTGAGATATGGAAGCTGTCGGCAGAAGAGAGTTTGATAGTGCCATCTTTGAAATTGAGTTATCACCATCTTCCGATGGAGCTCAGGCAATGCTTTGCTTATTTTGCAGCCTTTCCTAAGGACTATTACATTGAAAAGGAACAACTGATCCTTCTATGGATGGCTCATGGCTACATTTCATCAAAGGGGACTTTACAAGTGGAAGATGTTGGAAATCAAATATGTAATGAGTTACTGCTCAGATCTCTTCTACAAACGGATGAGCATAACAGGATCGGTATGCATGATCTTGTCCATGATCTGGCACAATCAATAATGGAGAACAAAGTTCCTGGAATACAAAGTGAAAGAAATCTCACAAGTGCATCTACTATCCGCGAGGTAAATTTGTTAGACAGAAATGTCTTGTTTCCCAAAACTTTTCAGCAAGATTTGAACATTACATCTATAATGGAGCTCACAAGTTTAAGAGTATTATATGCAAATGTTAAAGCAATAAAAGATTTGCCTTCTTCCATCGGCAATCTTAAACATTTGCGATACTTGAATTTGTCTCGTTCTGAAATTAGCACTCTCCCCAGCTCGTTATGTACTCTTTGGAATTTGCAAATCCTCAACTTGGATTACTGTGATAGGCTTGTGGCTTTACCTAAGAAGCTGACATCCTTACATAATCTCCAACATCTATGTTTGTGGGGCTGTGAGTCGTTGTGTGAGATGCCATCTAAAATGAGAGAGTTAAATGGCCTTAAAACATTGAGTATGTTTGTAGTGGGTCTCAAGAGAGATAACCAACTTGAGAAACTGGAATGCTTGAACCTCAGCGGAAAGCTTGAGATTAGGCATCTGGAGAGAGTAAAAGACCATATAGATGCAAAGAAAGCAAAGATTGCTGAAAAAAAGAATCTTCGGAGGTTGAGGTTGTTGTGGGAAAGAAATGATGCATCCAAGTCAGAGGAGGATGTTGATGAAAAGGTGTTGGAAGCACTTGAACCTCACCCCAATCTTGAAACTCTTTATATACGAGGCTTCAGTGGTAGATATTTTCCACGTTGGATGACAAGTTCAACTCTGGAAAAGATAACAGAGATTAATATAATGGATTGCGAAAATTGTAGGCGTTTTCCAAAACTGGGAGAGCTACCTCATCTTAAAAACTTGTATTTAACGAATGTGGGGGTGGAGTATATTATTGAAGAAGAAGAAGAAGAAGAAGTTGGGAGTGGATACACAGTTAAGATACAGTTCCCAGCTTTGGAATCTCTGTGTTTATCAAATCTCCCAAATCTGAAGGGGCTCTCAAAGGAGGATGAGAGTAAAGAAGCATTCCCAAATCTTGAAAGGCTATGGATTTCGGGTTGCTCTTCATTAATACTGCCACCACTCTCATCCCTCCAAAAGTTGAAGAATCTAAAATGCAGTAGCTCAATTTTGGCTTTATTATCTGAGCACAATATTTTTAGGCATCTGTTCGTGGAAATTGAGGAGAGCCTGACATGTTTCCCAATAGAAATGCTGGCAAAGTTCAGTCAGCTCCGGGAATTGACAATTGAAGGTGCAAGAGAGATCTCTGCGGCAAGAGAAGGTCTGCAAGCCTTAAAAGAGCTTACACATTTATCTCTACACGAATGTCAGACAATGGGATGTTTTCCAGAAGGGATGTTGCGGCACCTTACTGCTCTGCAGAGCCTCGCTATGTGGCAGTGCTCAGAAATAGCAGAGCTGCCAGAGGATATTAAACATCTCAATAATCTTGAATCGATCAATTTGTCCAGTCTTCCCAAGATGGCGCGATTGCCTCAAGGCTTGCAGCACCTCTCCTCACTCAGATATCTACACCTCTATGATCTTCCTGAGCTGGAATCACTCCCTGACCAGCTACCATCTCTTCATAACCTCACTGTTTCACACTGCCCAAAGGTTGTATCGATTCCAGCTCTGCCTAATCTCAAAAGGCTACATGTCGAAGGATGCCCCAAACTGCAAAGGCGATTGCAGAGAGGAAGTGGAGAGGATTGGCCCAAGATTGCCCACGTTCGCCGCCTCCATATTGTTGACTGACTTCACATCACAGGTACGTACTATTGCTTCTCTTCCTTTCTTTTCCCCTCAAAACACACCCACATCTCATCAACTGCGATTCACATTTTCTTCTGCTCAATTTATTGTTCCAATCATCCATTGAAACAACTCAAATAGCCTTCCCTAATTTCATTTTTGTTTGTTTTATAAGTTGGCATATTCATTCGAATTTGGACATATACATTCGTTGCTTAATATGATTTTTCCCCAAAATAATTTAACTATTTTTGCCTTCATTTTGGATAATAATACCCAAAATCGTTGCCATGTATTTGCCTTTACGACATTTTCCAAATGACGTTTCTTTTTGTCTATTTTTGTTTCTTCTATTTTTCAGTAGCAGCCAATTTAACTAATTCATGATATTGTATAATTTCAGTAGTCAACAAAATTTTACATTTTAATGTATACATTTATATATCACTGCATCACTCAACTAAATGTTTCTCAAACTTGTCAAAATATATGAAAACCTTGAGAGGAAATATTAAAATATTAGTATTCAACCGATTTTGTCAATTAGTACAATAGTATTTATCACAAAAGTTAATCTATAATTATATATTATTTTAGTGATATTTTTTATTAAGTTATGAAATTTTAAATATAGAACAAAACTCTTCATTGACATACCTAGGTGGAAAAAAACAAGTTTTTTGCTAAAATATAGTTGAAAATAAGCTCAAAACTGTTATTTATTTATTTTTCAAAACTGTTATTTATTTATTTTTCAAGCTCAAATTATTTGTATGTTTAATTTTGAATACTATATGTATTGGCTTCTGTCTCTCTCCCTCTCTTAATACGTATATATATAATTATTTAAGTGTTTCTGTTTTGTTGGCTTACTTTTTCATCTCGTTTTTGCTTTTGTTCTTGATTTGTTTTGCAATGACTTTGCAGGGGACGTACGAGCAAATCCAGCCGCGCTTTGATGACTTTGTTTAATTTTCTATTCATGTATTTTTATTTTTCAGACTATTTGAATTTATTAATTAATTGCAATGAGCAAATATCAGCTCCTTTCCGGGTTTTCTAACGGTTCTTTCCCGGATCGCAAAAAGAGAGTCGAACCGCATAGGGTCCTACGTCACTATTTAAAGAGTCTTGAACATCAAATATTAATCTTGTAAATTTTATCTATCTCTCTCAAAATTTCAACAAGCGTACGTTGTTTGGAGATTCCATGTTATTCTGCAGAGTTATCTTGTAAATAAACTGTGGATGAATAAATAAAATACGCATCCAGTAATTATCTGTCATTGCTTCAAACACTAGGAACAGAATATGAATCAAAAAGATAGAGAAGAGCAAGCTTTGCAAAAGCAGGGGCAAAGGTAATACTGATCCAAAGATTTTTCAGCTCCAAAATTCACGCAGGAAAGGAAGAGGACGAGATGTCTAATACTTAATTTGGGAATAGATAGACAACAACAATAACAAATAAATGATATTTACTCGGAAAGCATGCATCCATATATGTTTCAAGATGCAACAAAATTACAATCAATTTATATTATAATTAATAAATTGTTATCTGTTTTTATATATATACACATGTATATGCGCGCGTAGCGACGAAATATATGAACTTTTAATCTTATGAATTAAAAAACAAAAAAATAGAGTTTCATGACAATAACTTTCAAGTCATTTTTAACCACTTCCGATGACCAAAACCCAACTGTATTAGTAACATTAGAAATACACCATCAAGAGCTTTACAATGACACATTTGAATTTTACATCGAATTCTAGATAATCGAGTTGCTGGCTAACAAAATTGGAACTATGCCAAATTCTAAAAAAATTAAAAGTTCATATATTTTTAAGCAACTAAACTTGTTTTTATTACAATACGAAATAAATTTTCAAATTCTCAAATATATCTAATTCAATAGTAATATTTTTTAAAATTTATAACAAATATATAAAATTACAAAAATACCCTTAAAACATTTTCAAAATTGTTGGGGGCCCCATCAAGATCCACTGTAGCTCCGTCTATCTGTGTATGTCATGGTAATTTACAACTGCTATCATTAGTGTGTACTGAATAAATTCACGTTTTTATGCAGTAGTCTACATATCACGAATATAAATAAAGAATTTACTACAAATACAAACCTGAAAAATTTAGACGAAGGAACCCCACTTAACCCACCAAGTCATTGCAAAAGAACTTATTATCCAATTATAAAGATTATATTAGTATAATACTTACTACCTGAAAAATCTGCGACCAGGTTTGGCCAATGATTTGTGACTGTTGTTTGCTTGATGGAGGTATAATTAATAGGCAAAAAATCATCCCATAAAAAGAGTCGAAAAATCAAATGCAGCTAAAACTCCTAAAATAAATAATTATTAAAAAGAATTTATCATTGCCTGCCATCAAAATACCTATATTTCTAAGAATAAAGTCATGCAATCATAGTGTGGCTACGCGGTGACCTAAAAGGATATATTTTGTAAATTTTAATAAAAAATAATAATTAATTAATGATCTTATTTAATGCAAATCTCTTTACATTATTACTTTTTCTACTTATTCTAGAGAGATGATGATTTGACTCTAATAAATGGTATATAGTCATAAGAAAATTATATCTTTTAGATATATTAAATATTTAACTAAACCACTAGCATATTAATTAATTTTCATTTAAATCAAATTAAGACATGTCACTTATGGCTGAATAACACCACTCTTTTAATAATATCATAGATCCTTCATTTTCTTAAACCTTCCTATATTCACTACCTATGGGCTAGGGATTGATGTCCCACCACTATAATTTTATACTATTTAAGCTGGGAAGTTCTAAATAAATTACACTGAAATTAATAAGAATCATTTCAGAAACACCAAAATATTTCTCTCATTGAGCCAAACATTTGTTTTCTCGAATTAAAGGCTCAAACGTCAAGAATTCATTTGAAATTGAAAACTTAACAAAGTTATCAAATTTGGAAGTGATTTCAATTGCAATAAATTGAAAAATTAGATTTCTCGTTGACAAGGTAGACGTATTATATTGCAAGTTGGCCTAAAACTTGAGCCTTCAAATGCAGTTAACTATTTCTTCTACAACTTAGCTCGTAAAATTTTAGTTCGGAAACATTAAGATCTAAATTTTTGAACGTTTATCTAATATTTAAATTTTTTAACGATTTATAATATACTCGGAAGTGTGTCGCGAATTACGATCGATGTTAAAGAGTTTATAATTCAACCAACATCCTCCAATTAGTTATACTAGTTTACTTAAGATTTGGATCTCAAATCTGTTTTCCATATTTACCGAGATGAGTAATAAAGTTTTTCTCTTCCTATTTAAATTATCCGTCGTCAAGGGCTACAAGGGTGTTTAAATTATTGCTTCTCTTCATTTCCTTCCGCCATCAACTTCAGGTCACATTTTTTTTCTACGAACGATACAATAAGGCGGCTCTAGCCACTACCAAAACTTTTTTTTCATTTTATTTTCTACATTACTTTTTTTTGGAAATGATCGAAATTGTCTTCAAATCTTACTGAACCGATGTCTCTAAAAACTAAAATGTTAGAAATTGGAGGATGTGAAAGGGCTGAAAGTACCAAATTCTCAAAAAAAATAGATAAATATAACCACCAGATGATATAAATATGGAAGAAACTTCCAGCTAAGCCGATAAATAAATTATACTTAGAGCACATAAAACAGATAAATACATTATTCATTAAATATTTAATTTGGGAGCTATAGACTGTAAGATAAAATAATAGTTCATAATTATTTTTTTATTATTACATTAATGTAAGTTATAGTGAATAAAATGAAAGCTATGAACGGAACAAGTCGTTGCTAAAATAATAAAATCTCAAATGAGGGAGTAAGCTCTTTAGTCATCACTAAGGATGGATCCCACCACAGCTGAACCACGTTTTTCTTTTATAATGAAAAAAAAGGGAAAAGAGTATAAGTAGCGACCGTCGTTCAAAACAAGAAAGTCATTGGCAGGTTGCTGATAAAAGGTGAAACAGAATTACATCATAATTTCGCTCTGAATATACTCAATTCAGCACAATCCCGTCAACCATTGAGTGTATTTAAATTAGAACACTTTCTTATTGCAAAACAGAGATTGAATGTAAGCCGCCGAATTGATTACACGGAACTTTCATTCTTAACCACGCGTTTTTTATATTTTTTACTGTTATACCACTACGATGACATTAACGATACTGTATAATGATACTTAGCGTAATAAAATCTTGACCTTCTATTTCATGATCAGATGATGATTTATTGGTCTTAGTTATGCATTAGAATCATGATTTGACCCTAGTACACCTCCACATAAACATTATATATATATATATATATATATAGACACACACACACTTAATTGAGCTAAGATTTCTATGTAGCTTATCAACGAAGAACATGGATTCTTGCTTTATTATTATTAAATTGGCCGATAGGAATTAATTTTCTGAAACACTCCACCTCATTAGGATTTGGTTTTTCTCCTTTTATTATTGTCCTATGTGCTAGTTCAATTTCATGTATTTATGTTGTTATTTTTTCGTTAATATATATGGGATTCTTATTTAGCTAGTTGGGCTTAACAACTGAATCCTATTTACCAATACAAAATCAGTCCACCACACTTAGGTTGGGCTAAATTAAATTGAGCTCAATAGCCCCTAAGGCTATTTAAAATAATTGGTCCATCTATAATTGGTCCATATATTAAACTAGATGGGTTTGTAGTAAACATTTGGGCTAAAAATGGGCTTTGGTTTGCCTAATGAAATCGGCTCATCTATTGGCTTAAATGAGTAATTGGGTCACTAGCTCGGCCCAATGCAGATTCCCTCCACCTCTAACTAAATTTCTCACATTTTTGAGAAATTAAATCTATTTCATAGTTTATTTGGAGAAACTTCAAACATTAGTACCTAAAATGCACACTTAGTCATCCTCTGAATGCATGGAATCCACATCGAAACTGAATTTGAATCTTAATTTATTATCGAGCTGGAATAATAAATTCATTTATTATATTCTCAATCTATTGAGAAAATAGCTCACAAGGCATCGATTTTTTTTTTCCTCAAAAAATTTAATATATCCTACTAAATTTCAGAATTAGGAACCTATCTTATTCTTACCTTATTCAAATAAATTCACTAATCATTGTGTAGAAAAATAGAAAATTGATAATATATTCAATCCTCATCTCTGTGTTCTGACAATCTTTCAAATAATTTAACACTAACATTGGTTAATGATTGAGATGCATGAATACAATATTGATATTATGTCATTGTCAATCCAAGAAATTCACTTAATTAAATTTAGTGATCTCTATTTTACTCATCAATTTAAGCTTAGCAATAACTGAATTTATACCTGATATTATAATAAATTACAAATGCACACCATTACATATAAAAATCCCACTTGAAGGAAGACCAAGACTTTTATTAGACGTAGAAATAATTGAAGTCATATAATACAGTAAACAAGTAAAGCTATATAATTTAAGTTGCTAGAAATAAGAGTATTTGAGAAAAGCAATCAATTCTTAAATAAAACCAATGCGTTGACCTCTTAAACGGTTTTGTGTGCTCATGTAAGAAACAATTCATAAATTACTGCAGTTGCCAACTATTAGATGCCTCACTACTAACACCATGGGAGAGTTCTATTTCTTTGTTACTAGCCGTTGATTGTGGAGTAGCGGAAGCATCAAACGATAAGCTAATAGATGACCAAGAAGCAGATATCGCAGCATTGAAGTTGAAAGATTTAAAGGCAAAGAATTATCTTTTCCAGGCCATTGATCGAAACCATTCTTAGCAAAACTTCCAAGAAGATATGGGATTCCATGAAAAGAAAATTTCAAGGGTCCAATAAAGCAAGTCTGGAGAGTCTGTTTCTGATTTCTTCTACAGAACCATGGCGATTGTGTTCATGGAGAGAAGATAGAAGACGGGGAGGTGATGGAGAAGATCCTTCGATCAATGATGAGTTGATATGGTGTGTTCGATTGGAGAATCAAAAGGTCTTGATGTTTTTATTGACTTGATGAGTTGCATGGTTCTTTATTGCTTCATGAACAAAAAATAAATCAACAAGATGGAGAAGGTAAAGGCAGGGGCATCAAGCCGATGACTATCAGCTCCAAGATTCACACAGGAGAGGAAGAGGAAGAGGAAGAGGAAGAGGACGAGGGCCATCAATCTTCTCCACAAAAGTCCAACTTGTTTCACAAATCTAATGAGAAGTGCTTCAGATGCCACCTCTGAATGTAGAACCAAACAACCTGAGAAATCTCATTTTGCAGAAAATGGGGAAGAGCTATGTAAGTAGATGATTTCATATCTACTGGGAATGATGCTACTATGTCTGACAAAATTCAAGAAGTCCATGATGCTGGCATACTCATTTCTCAAAATAAATATGTTTATGTGCTTGTTAGGCAGTAAGGCTGAAGAAACTTGTTGAAGAGCTCCATAAATCTGAACACCAAACACCAATATACATGTAATATGATACATCCAGAGTAGCTAGACACATGCATGTTCATTTTAACACCATTCAAGCACATAACAAGCAACATCATCATCACCATCCACCATCTCCTCAACACATAAATCGGTGGAGCTGTTATATATTTATTTATTTATTATTAAATTGGCTAATAGGAATTAATTTTCTTAAAAAACTCCAGTTCATTAGGATTTTGTATTTGTCTTTTTATATTGTCCTATGTGCTAGTTCAATTTCATTTATTTGTGTTGTTAATTTAAGGGATAATTGTCATTTAAATCATAACTTTTTATTAATTTCTGGTCAATCCCATAACTTTTAAAACTGAACATAAAATCATAACTTCTGACATTTTCTCAATTATCACACATATCAAAATTCTAGTGAAATTGTTGGTGACGTGTTAGCCATAATTTCCGACATGGACAAAACGTTTGTTATTCAAAACGATATCGTTGAGATAATTGTCATTTAAATCATAACTTTTCGTGAAATTCTGGCTGACACGTCACCACCAGTTTCACTGAAATTTTGATCGGTTGGATAATTGAGAAAATGTCAAAAGTTATAATTTTATGTTTCAGTTTCAAAAGTTATGGGATTGACCAGAAGTTAACGAAAAGTTATGATTTAAATGGCAATCATCCCTTAATTTGATTAAATTATTGGGGACTTTTATTTAGCTAGTTGGGCTCAACAATTGGATCCTATTTACCAACACAAAATCAGCCCACCACACTTGGGTTGGGCTTATTCTAAATCAAATTGAGCTCAATGGGGCCCCAAACCTATTTAAAATAATTGGTCCATCTATTGAATTAAATGGGCTGAGGTATATATTTGGGCTCAAATGGGCTTTGGTTTGCCTAATGAAATCGGCCCATCTGTTGGCCTAAATGAGTAATTGGGCCACTAGCTTGGCCCAATGCGAATGCACTCCACTCGTACCTGAATTTCTAAATCACAGTTCGAACAATCATTCATTCGAAAATTAAATCGATCACATAAGCAACTTGGAGAAACTTCAAACGCTTAGTACCTAAAATGCAAACTTAGTCATTCTCATATAATGCATGGAATCGAAAGAATTTTCAGCATCAAGCCGATGACTCACACGGGAGAGGAAGAGGAAGAGGAAGCCATCAATCAAATCTTCTCCACAAAAGTCCAACTTCTTTCACAAATCAAATGAGGAGTGACAAAGTCTGAATGTGGAACCAAACTACCTAAAGAAGTTGAGAAATCTCATTTTGCAGAAACTGAGGAAGAGGTGTCTTTGTTGATGGCTTGTCACGCTAAGGAACAATCACGTTCGAACATATGTGCCGAAGCAAGTCTTCATTTTCTGAGCTGGATGAAACCGTCAAGTTTGGAGATAATTCCAAAATCTCCGTCATGGGAAAAAGGAAATGTAACAATTCAAACAAAGAAAAATTCTTTTCAATCATGGCCTTTCTTCAAAATAATTTACTAACGCGCTTTCATATGTGAATCGAATTGAAAAAATCTGTTGAATGGTATAGAGTTCATAGTTAGGGAATAGAACAAGATGAAAAACGTTTGTATATTGACTGATATTCTTTGTTAGGTTTACACCACCTTTTATAGGTGTATTCTCTAGGCTATGTAAAGATAATCTCAAAAGAAATAAAATCCCTATTCTATTGGAAATCTTTGATTTGTCTTGATCTCTTCCTTCTTTGATTTGATTTGTCTTGATCTCTTTGATTTGTCTTGATTTGTCTCAATCTTTCCAACAAAATCTACAAGTATTAGTTCTCGTTTTCAAACATTTCATGAAATCTATAGGTATTGAATTTCAATCCACATGCCAAAATATTCCTCTTATCAAGCCCAATTTGATTACTCGAAATAGAGGCTCAAACGACAAGAATTTATTTGAAATTGAAAATTTGGAAAAAACAAATTTGAAAGTGATTCCAACTACAAATTGAAAATTTGGATTTCGCGTTGACAAGCTCTAACAGTAGTGTTATAATTGCAAGTTGGCCTAAACTTGAACCTTCAAATGCAATTAACCATTTCTTCTAAAGCTTTTGTACGCTCTAAAGTGTCTTAGAGCATGCGCAGCGCCGTAAGTTTAGCACGACATCACGTGCTCAAACGTCGAAGCACATCGCTTTGAGGTGTTGAGCACGGCCCGGTCACACGTTGTGGCATCATTCGTCCTCGCCCAATCACATGCGCCATGTGGCATGCTTTTAAAAATTTTATATTAATTTGAAAATCTGATTTTAATGAAAAGAAATTAAACCCTAACTGCTACTCATCCTCCCTCGTCACTTTCTCCCTTTTTCTTTTTCTTTTCTATTTTAATTCTAAATTTTCATCTATAAATACTCTACTTCCCTCCCCACACTTCATTAACACCAAAATTTTATTATTCTCCAATTTCTCTCGAACTCTTCTCTATATTTTAATTTTTTTCTCTCTCAATTATTTGTTGTTTATTTGAATAGTGTAAGTGTTCAATTTCTTAATCAGTACTCAAGGACTGTCAGTAGTGCTCAAAAACACGTGAATAGTATAAGTGTTCAAGAACTTAATGCTCAGTAGAATGCTTTTAGAATCAATGTTAAAGAGTTTATAATTCAATCAACACCCTCCAATCAATTTTAATAGTTTACTTAAGGTTTGGATCAAAAATCTGTATTCCATATATACATTAATTGGATTGGTTTCGTCTTATAGTAGTTGATGTACTCGAAGAGATGCATGTAATAAAGTTTTTCTATTCCTATTTAAGTTATTCGTCGTCAAGGGCTTAAATTCTCTCAGTTTTCTTGTTATTAATGTATTTACATCTATTGTGAAATCGTCTTATGTTGGATGCATTGGTTCTAATAAAATTTACATGCACAATATATATGTTAGGAATCTATACAACTCAAAGTATGACTTTTTATTAAAGATTTTATAAGCTATTATCCTTTGTTAAGTGATCACAGATATTACAAGACATTATATTTAATTTTACAAAACTAAGTTGTTTTAGTGTTTCACTAAAATAAGATCATACAATTAAATAGGTTGCTGTCAGGAAACCTATATAATTAAATTAATAGAAATAAGATTTATATAAGAAAAGCAATCAATATTAAATAATACTATTGCGTCGACCACTTCATAGGTTTTGTCTGCTTATGTAAGAAACAAATCATAAACTATTGCAGATGCCAACAATTAGATGCCTTCCTACTAACACCAACGGAGAGTTTTCCCCTGTGAATGTCTTTCCAAATAAATCTTAATATTGCCAAAGAATAATCAAATTATATTCTTCAGATACAAAGGTTTACTGTACTAGTTCTTCGACAGCAACAAAATCACCATTTCTTCATTGCTGAAATTTTTTTAATCTATCATCTTTAGCTGTCTGCAGATAGGACAAATGCTAGAGAGACAGCATAGTAAAAAAATACGAGATAATTACTATTCAAATCACAAAGTTACGTTTAATTCCACACGCATTTAGTGGGTGGACGCCAGCAAATACAAAATGACAGAGTAAAAGACTTAGACCGGTTACATACCATCCCCTCACATTCATCCTTCTCATCTGAGAAAGAATCATTAGTCGTTGTTGCTTCATTATGGCAGAGGCATTTCTTAAACTCGTTCTTGATAATCTGAGCTCTCTTATCAAGAAGGAGATCGGACTGATCTTGGGCGTTGACGATGAGATGAAGAAGCTCTGCAGCACTCTCATCACCATCCAAGCTGTGTTGGAGGATGCCGAAGACAAGCAAATCGAGAG
Organism: Monilaria moniliformis; assembly: GCA_034509125.1. NCBI lineage: Eukaryota > Viridiplantae > Streptophyta > Magnoliopsida > Caryophyllales > Aizoaceae > Monilaria > Monilaria moniliformis. The sequence continues at coordinate 763 of JAYDZE010546723.1, read as the reverse complement.
CAAGCCTATTCGAGACTGGCTGCAGAAGCTCAACGCTCTTGCTTATGAGATTGATGACATATTGGATGAGTGCAACGCTCATTTCTCCAAACTCAACCACTTTCATTCAAAACTCAGTCGCTACAGCCTCAAGAAATATCTGTATCGCCACAACATCGCAAGGAGGATGAAGGAAGTCAACGAGAAATTGGAGGCTGTTGCTGTGGAGCGCGCTGAGTTTCATCTGCGCGAGATGCCTGTTCATAGGCCAAGAGAAGTTGCTCTTGCCTCACGCGAGACGGCTTCCCTGTTGAACGAGTCAGATAAGATTCATGGTAGGAAAGAAGATAAAGACAAGATTGTGAAGATGTTGGTCAGTGATGTGAAGGAGAAACAGGAGATGTCCGTGCTTCCAATCATCGGTGTTGGCGGCCTTGGGAAGACCACTCTTGCTCGACTAGTCTTCAACGATCCGCAGGTGGAAGAGCACTTCGATGTAAGGATTTGGGTTTGTGTCTCTGATAATTTTGAGATGAAGACTTTGGTGAAAGCCATGATTGACTCTGCCACGCGAAGTGGAAAAGCTTCGGATATGCAGCATTTGGATGCTGCTGTGCGTCGCCTCTGGGAACTGTTGAGCAAAAAAAGATATTTGATAGTATTGGATGACGTTTGGAACGACCACCAGGATAAATGGTTTGAGTTGAGAGACGTTCTATCATGTGGCTCAACCGGCTCATCCATCGTCGTCACCACACGCCAGAAGAAGGTTGCTGATATAATG
>JAYDZE010546712.1:0-13956 GCA_034509125.1 Monilaria moniliformis | reverse complement strand
AAGAATAATAAAATATCTGGGGTCTCAACTTGGGCCAATCTAAAACACTAATATTGTTCAAAATATAAGATAAGGATGTTTAAATGGACAATTAATAGTTCCATCGATATCACAAGCTAATAATTAATTATATAACAAAGAAGGCTTTCCAAGCAAATCAAATCTCGATTCTGCCCAACAACAAAAATGAGGTTGACTATGTAAAATGAGGTCGGCCCTACCACAAAAATGATAAGCCCAACAACAAAAATAACTCTTAAGTCGATTCTGCCCAACAACAAAAATGAGGTTGAATATGTAAATTTAATGATAAGCCCAACAACAAAAATTTAATTTGGATAATGATGATACAACTGGTCCTACATCAGTTTCCGACCTTTCTCTCGTCTCCAAGGAGGAAGCACAAAGAATCAGATCATCCAAAAGCTGGTTTGCATCATGTTTTGTACATCCGTAATTAATTGAAAAGTAGGGTAGAAAAAGAATTCTTCTAATGAGCTGCTGCTTAATAAAGAGATAGTCCCATAACATAAATCCAAAAAATGCAGCATTGCAGATATACCATACAGATATACAGCATTGTATTCAAGGTGAACATGATTATTAAGTTTAAAAGAGAAGACTTGTAATTTCAAACATCACAGGGATGAGAGCCGACAGGAGCAAAGAAATGAGAGTCAAAAAACACAAGCTGCAAGTATGTCAACAAATCAATAAAAATAGATTTTAGGATTCTACGGTTTCTACCAGGAGAAGCAGGGCAGCGGCAGACGGAGGGGCGGTGCTGGCTGGGGCGGCGGTTGCTGGCCGGGGATGAGAGCCGACAGGAGCAGCAGCGGGGTCAAATATCTGAATTCTGAGTGTGAACGAGGCAGTGGAGAGGTGAAATACACACGACGACCGGCAGACGGGGTAGGGTGACGCGCCGACGGTGGCTCCTCGAGCGACCACAGCGGAGAGTCGGAGACTGGACTGGAACTTGGAAGACGGCGCACAGTTTGCAGATTTGGGCAGGAGCAGCAATTTGGTTTTGGCGTGGCGTCTAGGGTTTTAGACTTCTAAGTTCTAATTAGGTTTATATATATATATATATATATATTAAAAATAAATTCGGTTTTCGGTTTTTTTATGTCCGAACCGAACCGAACCGAAAAACCGGAATTTTTCAAAATCTAAAACCGAACCGAACCGAAAACCGAACCAAAATTTAAATTTCGGTTTGGTTCGGTTCGGATATTCGGTTTTCGGGTATTTTGCTCACCCCTACCTGGAATGTATATGGTTGATTCTTGGCACACAGTGATATTGTTCAAAAAGCATTGCCTCGTTGTTCCAGCTGCATTGTCAAAGAAAATGTGCATATGAACCGAAAGGATCTATAAAAGATGTAAAAATACCAAGACAGTGAACCTCAAAGAAATACAAGTAGCGAGTCCAACTCAAAGACAGCTTGAACCCCAAGTCAAAAGGGAAGATATGAAAAGTCAACTCAAAGACAGGTTGAACCCCAAGTCAAAAGGGAAGAGATGAAAAATGCCTGTGCTGGAAGCATTTGAGTAACATCTAACATGAAGAACCAAAGAGCAATAGGAGACAAAGTGCAATTTTCTCTTCTAGTAACATTCAAAGGAAGGGATGGAGCTGTGTTCTCATTGCAGATGTGTGTTAAAGTCAAGCAGACATTGATATATGCGATATGCATCTTTTGCTACAAATTGATGCAAAACATGCACAAAATGAAGATAAACTGTACCTTACGGTAATTGTGCAGGCTGCAAGTCTTTTAGCAACCACGGGCTAGCTCGACTATGCCTGTGTTATCTGAAACACGCGTGAGTTTGATCTTTTGATTCACAAAGGATGTATTGAATCAATTCAAAGAAACCATAAATATACATATTTTTTCCACCAGATAATCGTATGAGATGAAAGCCATTTAGTGAAGTATAGCCATGAAAGTGAATATGTATGAAACCAGAAGATTAAACACATCATTCAGAAAAAGGTGAATGGAAAATCCAACAGCTTCAAATTCAACCTGTTGCAAACACGCTTCAGCAGCCGTGGAATCATGGGCTCTTTTCTAGCAAATCCACAAGTGTCGATTATTTTCTTGCTACCACAGGTTTGCCTTTCATGAGGTTTATATTCGCCACAGCACCAACTAATCTCCGATCCCAAGGTTCAGCAGTCGAACTCTGGCTAACGAAGCCTCCTTCCTCCAAGTCGAGCAGAATCTTCTCACCTCTGACAGAATTGTTCTCAGCAGAAACGGCCTCAATGAGAATGGAGAACGTGGTGGCATCAGGGGTGACCCTCCTGCGTTTCATGTCCTCATACAGCATGAAGACACGACCAAATTCACCACTCCGACAGAAGCTAGTGAGAAGAACGTTGTAAGTCACAACATCCGGTCTAGCTCCATGACGTTCCATCAGAAGCTTCAAATCCATTGCCTCGGAGAGTTTAGATTCTTTACATAACGCATGGATGACCGTCGTAAAAGTTGGAATGGTTGGAACGAGCTTGCTCATCACCATGCATTTCAGCACAACCATCCCATCCTCCGTCTTCCCACTCTGCACGAGCCCCCTAACCAACGCACTCTCAGCCACCTGGCGGGAGCTAATGCCGAGAGCCTCCATCTCGTCTTTAAGCTTAAGAGCTCCCCGTATATCTCCAGACCTACACATTTTCGCTATTAATCTGCAGTACTGTCTGATTGTCGGGAGAAAACCACTCTCCACCATCCCATGAAGTAAAACACGGGATTCACGGCATCTTGAGATTCTTTTAAGACCATTGAAGATAGAAGAGAAAGTAACTTCACTGGGCGAAACTCCAACAGACTTCATGAAATTCAGCAAATCAAAGGCTTTTGACATGTCACCTCTCTGACTATATGCTGTTATAAGCATATCAAATGTCAAATGATCCGCAGGAGTCCCCTTCTCGATCACCATCTTCAGAAACTTAGCTCCAACATCCAGCATCCTGGATTTGCACAGCCCAAGAATAACAGAATGGCAAGTAAATTTATCAGGAATGTAGCCGTTATTCAAGATGGTTCTATACAACGCAAAGAAACCAGAAATATTTTTTCGTGCTGATTCCCCATGCAAGAGAATGTTATACGTAGTCAAACTAGGGGTTAAACTGCGGCTCTCCATCAGTGACAAGACATAGTCCATCTTATCAAGCTCTCCTGTCCTTGAACATGCATCAATAACTGCATTTAGGGTAACTATATCGGGATTCAGACCTTGCTTTACCATATCATCGAAATAGTAAATGCCAGCTTGTCCTTGGCCGATCTTGATAAGTCCACTAATTATACTCGAATACATAAATTGGTTTGGAGAAAGAGTTCCTCTCTGCACTCCCCTTTCCAACAGAAGAATTGCAGTGAACACGTTTCCGGTCCTACATAAACCGGCAATCAGACAACCGTATGTATAACTATCAGGAAACATGTTGTTTTCAACCATCTCAGCTATAAGATTGAGAGCCAATTCAAAATAGCCTTGCGCAAATAACTCAGCCAGCATCGTGTTGTAAGTGACTATGTCTGTAGCATGAGGAATTTGCCGAAGCTTACTAAAGAAGTCAAGCGCTTCCTGGAGATTTGCTCCTTTGCACAGTCCCTTCAGTAAACATCCATATGTCAAGGCGCTAGGCTGGTAGCCGAATTTAACCATTTCATCTAACAATGTGAATGCTCTCAAGACATCTCCTTTATTTACACAACCACCAATAATTGCATCAAAGGTAGCAGAGTTGACAAGACCAATTCTATGGATGTGATGCATGAAAACCTCCGCCTCCGCCACATTTCCACTTCGACAAAGAGTGGATATCAATAAGTTACATATGAAAGCATCTGGAAAATGACCACTACGAAGCATTATGGTATAAAATCTGATTGCTTCATCGATATCTCCCAGTCTGCATAAATTGCAAATCAATGTAGAATATACAATTTTGTTCATTCTGATTCCAGATCTAACTATTTTACAGATTATTTCCTTTGCATGATTTATCCTCCCAGCTTTAGAAAATCCATTTACAAGAACTGAATATGTGACAATATCGGGATGCATATTATCCTTCGACATGCCATTAAGAAACTCCATAGCCTTGACTAGTTCGCCACTTCTACATTCTCCATCCATTAAAGTAGTATACATTATAGAGTTGACAGTAACTCCATCAAGCTTTATCCTCGCAAGTAGATTTCTCGCAGAATCCAACTTTCCTTGCTTGCAGAGTCCATCCAAAAGAGATCCGTAAGTAACCTGATTTGGCCTCAATCCTTTCGCTTGCATTTCATTAAGAAGTCCATAAGCTTCGACAAAATTGCCTCTACGACAGTGCCCATCAATAAGTGCATTATAAGTGATACAATTCGGTGAAACATCAACCTTACACATCTCATGATAAAGTTTCCCAGCAACTCCAATTTTTCCCTCATTAATAAATCCATTTATGAGAGTATTATATGTGACTGCATTAGGGATCACCATCCTCTTCCGCATCTTCTTCAAGAGTAGATAGGCTTTAGCACTTGTGTTATTCTTACATAAATCATCTATAAGCACATTATATGTACACACGTCAGCCTCAATTCCCCGGCAACTCATGTGGTCCAACAGCTGAATAGCTTCCTTATACCTCCCCTTCTTACAGTACCAATTCAGCACCGTATTATAACTCACCACAGTTGGGGCATAACCACTCTCCTCCATCTTCCCAAGCAAATAACTCGCCTTCTTCAATTTCCCCTCCCCACAAAGCACATTCAACACTATGTTGAATGTGCCAACATTCGGACATACACCATTCTCAATAACCTCTCCAAAAAACAGCCACACAGGCTCAGCTCGCCGAGCCTTAGCCATTGCTGCAAGAATCATATTACAACTATACACTGATGGCCTAAACCCCCTTGAACACATCAAACGAAAAGCCTCTAAAGCATCATTAGTTGCTCCCGTTCTCACATAAACCCTTATCAACAGGTCAAAAACAGCAGGGTTTGAATTACAGAGAGGATAAGTATTCATCAAGGCACAAAAAACAGAACTTGGACCCGAACCCGTATCCGACAAATATTTCAAAATCGACTTAGCACAATCATACATTCTTCCTCTAACGAGAATGTGAGTGGTGATACAATACAAGTGAGTTATGTGAGCGAGTTCCAAACCAGGCCGATTCACAACCCATTTCAAGAATTTGAGAGCTAACCTTCCGTGAACTCGCCTCAGCGGTGCCGTTTTGTATTTCATACAATTCAGCGACTCCCATCTATCGATTGTCAGAATTGCATATACACTTCTTACAGTTTCTTTACCTGTTCAAGAACCCCAACCAAATTTTAAAAAAATAACTCTTTTACGCAGATGCACAGGAAGCATGTAGGTACAAGTTATTAAGAGGGAGATATATACTGTGAGAAGAGGCGCTCAATTTGCAGGTGTTTCTGAGAAATTGAGGAAAATCTTTGGGGTCATCAAACAGCGGCGGAGCTCTGGTTTTGGGAAGGTTTTCGGGAGAAAGATTACATTTTGGCGCCAACCTGGAACTGAAGCGCGACGCCATGGCAGTAGTTGCAGAGTAGTGAGCTTGATCACTGGAGGCTGGAGCACTTTCTCCTTCATATATTAAAACTGCAGAGATTTTGTTAACTGAATTTGTGCTTTGTGCATTGCGTATTTTTAGTTACTAGAACATACTTACATGCCCTATTTTCTCTTGCTTCGGCGATATATATATTTAATTAAAAATATAATATATATATATCTTGCTTAAAAAAATCTATATCAATTTCGTGTATATCAAATTTTAGTAGTATTTTCTTTTTTATACATATAGTTCTTTTAGTTCAAATTCTGTATGATATTAAAAAAATCTTATTATATTGGTCGAAGTGCAAATACAAAATTAATTATTTTCTAGCAAAAATACCGAAAATAAAAAATAAAAAACATTCTTCTTTTTATCACCACTATTATGACCCCGTGAAAGGCACAGGTGATAAAATATGTTATATTTTTATCTTATTATAAATCAATTATATAAAATAGAGAGTAATTTTATTATACAAATGATGATATTGGTAGATGTGCATAACAAAATTTTAAGTATGATAAGAAAAATATATAAATTTAATAAATATTTTAAATTTTTAATAATAATAAATTAATGGCATCTAGATTTAAGAGGAGAGAGATAACTTACCTACCATAGGTTGTAGCAACCATAGAAGAGTGCAAAGTGCAAGTCATAATGAAATTCATTTATGGATACATGACCATTTTATATGAGACTGCGAATAAATGATAATATTGGTGGATGTGGATGATAATAGTTTAAGTATAGAAGAAAATAGTAATAAATTTAGTAAATCTAGCAATAAATCCAGTGCACATATGCATCATTCTAATAATATACCCAAAATTCGAATTAAAGTACTTATATTTTTCATAAATATTCAACACTTTGAATAATAATAAATTAATAGAATTCAAAATTTAAGGAATGAAGGGAAGAGAGTTTATCAGTAGATAGGTTGAGAAATGAAAATACACAACAAATAATCAGAACATTACTAAATTTGATCACAATAATACATTATATCATACATTTTAGAAAACTTCTTTCGACAACATAAACAATAGAATCACAAATAGCATCATCATCATTACAAACTAAAATCTTCAAACCTTCACGACTTGTCACTCTTGATACAGCAACATACAACTGTACATGACCAAAAATCGATCTTTTCAAAAATAGTCCAACATGAGCAAGGGATTGACTTTGGCTTTTGTTAATTGTCATTGCATACAACATTAGCAAAGGAAACTGACGACGATGGAACTTGAATGGAACTCTTGTATCATACATCACTAATGACGTCCTAGGTATCAACACTTTATGACCCGCATTATGCACACTCAACACTTTTCCTTCCTGAACATGATCACCTAGTCATGTAATAATCAATCTTGTACCATTACACAATCCATAGCATTGTCTATGTTTCTCAATAACATCACAAGGGTACCCACCTTCAATACTAATTTATGGTTAAGTGTACCAGAACACCTTAAATTATTCAAAAGTTCAACATAATGTATCTTTGATAAAGCATAAAAGTTCGACTCGGACTTTGGTATATTATCTGAACTCAAATTAACATTGGCCTCAAATTGATTCAAAGAAATCATATAGTCATTAATCGAGTCAACCACATCTAAAGTAGGAGCAAATATAGCTCAATCATATAGATAAGAACTTAATTCTCCATGGTTCGTATAAAGTGGATACATGCTTGACACAATGGTTTTTAAAGCATCACCACCATCCTTCAACAATGTCACCAGAATATCTATATTAATAAGACCATCATTTGGATCTTCAATAGATGCAATCCAATCTGAGAATTTTTCTAACCTCGATGCCTCTTCACCAGATTCAATACCAAGTCTCATATTTTTCTTCAACCTCAAAACTTTGCAACTACTCCAAAGATACACAGAGTTAATAGTAGCATTCACAACATCTCGGCAACAACCCTTAGAAACAACTGGTAATATTTGACTAAAATCACCGCCAAACATAATTGTTTTCCCTCCAAAATAAACTGCATACTTCATTTATTACAAATCATCATGATGTCTCTCAAACTCCTATCTAAAGCTTCAATACAATACTTATGGACCAGACCATATGAGCTTAATCCCATATAATAAGCTTGGCATTCACAATGAATTTTGAAAGTTCACTTCCTTATTTGATATCGAATCTTCATTTGGATTAATAGGAATCTTGAACTGAGAGTGAGTTGTTCTTCCACCAGGCAATAATAGCAAAGCTATACCATTGGAAGCTTTTAGAACGTATCCCTGCGAACAATGACTTTCATATAAATGTTTTTCCAGTTATTCCATATCCAGAGACAAAAAATATTCCACCACTATTTGAATTCACTAACGACATTATCGAGTTATATACATGGCGTTGCTCATAAGTGAACTTAGACAGAAAGTTTAGATAATCTCTAGACAAAGCTTCACGATCATAGCATAATTCATCACCAATCAATCTATTATGAGAAGACTGAAAGTATTCCCATGATGGATATGGCATAGAATCAAAGTCATGCAAACTTCTCCAAAGATTCACCAACAATTTCTTAATACAAGTCCACTCCAATCATGAGAAATCTATCAACTATAAGATCCCAAAGTACATCCATATCTTCTAATGTCACGTCGCCTCATCAATAGGAAGATGGAATGTATGAGTCTTTGGTCGCCATCGCTCAACCAAAGCGGTAATCAAGTGATGATCGATGTGTTTTGGCTTCCCACAAGCTAAAAAACAAAAGACCACTGAATCCAAACTCATGAATATACTCCACAACCCACTGATGAATGAGTTTACAATCTCATAACTTGCTCTCGCATCTGCGGACTTGCAAAAGCTTCTGATTTTGGTCAGCCCAAATCCTTTTCGAAATGTGATATTTCTGTAAAAATTGAGCCGAAGGATCCTCTGGGCTGTATAACAGTTGAGCACTTGACTGTGATGAGCTCGCCATTATACAATCCCTAATAAATAAATTTAGGCAAATACAATGTCAAAAAATAGAACATAGTAAGAATATAAATCCATTTTTTTCAAAGAAAAAATCCCAACAACAATAATCAATTTTCAACAATAATAGTCAATTTTCTAACAATAAATAAGCAATTTTCCAACAATAATAGGCAATTTACTAATAATGAAATATTTTTATCTTTGCATAACCAAAATTGTACATTCTAAGCTAACATGCACTACAATATACCATCCAATTAACATACACATCTAAACTAATCTAACATATACTAATTTATCATCTCTACATAGTCAATTTTAGTCATTTTATCAAACACCTAACAACATATATTACTAACACTGCAATATCTAACAAGTTAATACACTATTATATACCATCTAATAGCCAAATTATAAAATAAATTATTATCTCTACATATCATAATGTATCTAACAACTTAATAAAGTAAAATACACAATCTAATCATTCAAAATCAATAAAAAATGCCTAAATATATCAAAATTTCACCCTAAATCAATTAAACCCTAAATTTATAAGTATTCAACAAAAATGTAAGAATTAAAGTATAAATCTAACAATAATAGTAAAACTACATAGCTTATGATGATTTTCAACAAAAAAATTCGAAAATATGCAAAAAATCAGAGGAAACGACGACAATTTGCTTAGGGAAAAATGTTGTGCGTGTTCGCCCAGATATGTATAGAGGGGGAAAGACGCATGAGGGTGATGCGTCTCCTCTTAAGACGCATGAAGTTGATGCGTCTTCCTTCACGTAGATGAAACAACGTCGTTTTTTTCTAAAGACGCATGAGACTAATACGTCTTCACTTCACTTAAGTGAAGACGCATGACGCTAATCTTATCCATTTTCGGAATGTAAAAAAAAGTTCCTATTTATTTTTAGAATCTTTTTTGTCGATCAACCATTTTGGGAAGAAAAAAAACCATTATGACATCCAGCAGCTAGCCGGTGCTCCCCCTGCCGGCCACTAGAATGCACCCCAACGACCTCGTCAAGTGTGAGGCTCGACTTGAGCATCTCTGACTGCCCATTCCTGCCACTCTCCGTCGCGGCGGTCTGCTTCCCCTGCCTCTTCTTGATGGCACTCAACTCCAACTCCAGCTTGAACTTCAAACATGAACATCCTCCTCCTTGACGTCGCCGACATCGATGCCAGCGAGCTAATTTTAACCCTCTGCACGTGGTAGTCCGCGTTTGGGCTCTTCGGCCGCAAGAAGCGGCGGTGGTCGGAGTCAAGGGAGGAGGGCTTGCGGAGAGATTTGGATTTGGCAGTGGCGAAGTATTCGCGCTTCTGGCATTCGTTGATCTCGTCTTGATCGTCGTCGTTGTGGACGACCTTGCCGCAGAAAACGATGTCGATGTGGTAGGAATGCTCCATCGCCAACGTGGGGTCTGTGGCGGAGAATTCGAAGAGGAGGTTGGGGCGGGCCGAGGGAGTGGATAAGGATCCAGAATTGTTTTGCGGCATGGGGAGATGGCCGAACAGGAGTCTGTGAGGCTCTTCTTCTTCTCTCTCAACTTCTTGAAGAGAGAGAGAGACGTAGCTTTCTTCTCCGATTTCTTCCATGGTGATATATGTGTATGTGTTCGCGTAAATACGAATGTGAGAGATTGCACAAGGTAAAATGTGTTGAATTCAATGTGGAAGGCTTAATATCTGGAGATTGGAACACATTAAAGAATCGTCTCAAGGTATGTGTTCAAACCTGCAAGTTAAGGAGGTTGAATGTATATATTTTTAATAACTCTTTTAACAAATTGCATAAGCAGGTGCAAGAATAAAAGAGCTACCTATATGAGCATGAAGTTTAGCCGCTTCGAAAAAACTGGGACTTGGCTTTGACATGCTTATGAAGGATAAGGACACATGCTAGTAAAATATAGTGTCAAGATAGAACATATAAGTATGTAAACTTTTGTGTATATTATTTTCGTGTATTCACTATGAGTTCCCAAGGTTCAATCCTTAGAGATACCCTGGTATTCGAATATATGGAATGTGTAATGTACTAAGGTGAAATTCAATCGTCACGATATTTCATTTATGCAAAAGTTTGAATGTTTGAGATGGCTTGTTTTAGTTAATAAATAATTACACTAAAATAGGGGAGGATTGTTGGATATTTTAGTTTAATTGGATTAACTGAATTGACCAATATCGTCATAATGATATATCATATAAGTTTGGAGATGCGGAGTGCACGCTTATATGAATTTATTATGATTTTAGGGGCGAAGTCCCTAAGGGACGGGGGTCCGGGGGTGAATTTTGGGCGAATTTGGGATCCAGTAGGACTTACCCGGCCGGGTGACAATGTGGCATATCTCCACCCGGCCGCGTCGAACGCTAGGTGGATTTCAGAGGGTTTCACCCGGCCGGGTGAGAAGGTGGCAAGCCTACACCCGGCCATGTCCAACGCTGCGTGGAGTCCAAAGAGTCTCACCCGGTCGGGTGAGACGGTGGCATGACTCCACTCGGTTGGGTCCCACACGGCGTGAAGTCCAGAGAGTCTCACCTGGCCGGGTGCATGGCAGTTTGGATAGTTATATTCCCATTTTTTGGTCTTTTCACGAGATTCTGGTTCATTCTTTCTCAAAATATGAAAACATACTTTCTTCTAACACTCTGAATTTTATCCGATCAAATATATAGGAAAACCGACCAATTGATTTGATCTGAAAGTGTTAAACACGACTTTCAGAGATCCAATTTATTCCGTATTGTTCGTATAGTTAATATTCCCTACAACACATGTCAAGATTATCAACATGCCAAACATGCTTTTAAACATACATTCAAAAGTAATAAGTAGTTAAAGTCCTTCTAAATTCAAATAATTAGAGCGCACTAATGAAAAAAAATCTAAAGAGATTGCAGGTATTCACAGATTATACCAAAACTTGAAAGCAAATTCCCACTTATTGATGAATAATAATAATAATTATACAGAACAGTAAATTGTCCAGTAACATTTAAAAGTTGAAAACAAGCCCCTTACTTGAGAAAACAATGCAAGCAATAAATAGTCCTCTAAGCAACAAAATGTTTCTCGACACTGAAATATTAGAGAAGCCAAATGCTCTTCTTCCCTAGAGCGAAATAATAATACGAAATAATTACCGGATCTAACTGGTTCTCTTTACCATCAAAGTCTTTCACCTGCCTGAGAGACTTGGCTTCCGTGGGCCGCCGATTGACAATAACGCTTATTCCGAAAGAGCTAGAGGAGGAGCTAAAACCACCCAACGTAATATACACCAAACAATATATCACAAAGTGCTTGCCAGAACAAAGACTCCAATGGAAGAGCTTCTCTCTTTCTCTCTCTTCCCTCTCAGTTCGACGCGTCCCTGCTGTAGTATTGGTCGAGCGTCTTTGCTGGAATACGGTGGAGCAGCTCTCGGGGAAAGATCCGGAGAAGTGTCCACGCAAGATCGAGCGACTGGAAGATGTTTCGAGTGTCATAGGCCCCTTGAGCAACAAACTTCTTCTCGAATTTATCAAGGAACTCGAGATATAGCTGCGGGTCACGCAGTTTTGGTAAGTATTTCTTTTAACTTGTGTTGATGTGATTGTTTTATGAACAAATGTGGAAATGACAGACCAGATCTTCTGAGGAAAGCGCTTCTTCTCCGACAACGGCTTTCATTGCTTGAACATCCTTTCCGATGGCGTAGTTTGCATAGAGCTAAGCATATGAAAATAAAGATTTTAGCCAGACAAATAAAACAAATGCAAAAGGAAATGAAACTGCTTTAGCACATCATGTCAACGGCGATTAAATTTTATGATGAAATAGAAATTCTACCTGGTTAGACACGTCGGAGTGATCCCTACGAGTCATGCCCTCACCGATAGCACTCTGCAAAAGTAATAGAGTGGCATTGTAAAACATGGCACCTGGACTATCCATAATTCCTCCAGCAATGATCAAACCAAAATCAACTGCATTTTACTTCTTCAACTAACCTTCATTAGACGAGACAATGATGGCAGCACGTTGATTGGAGGGTAGATCTGTAAAGATCGAGAACATTTATTCAGCCAAATACTGGAACTAGGTCATGAGAATAAATGCATTCATTTGCAACATAAGGAGCACACCGATGACACGACATGTTAACAGAGTATACCATTTTGAGAAAGTCGGTCATTTAGAAAGTGGCAATAACACACTACTTCACTAGATTATACGAACCAACTTTCTGAACAAAAATTTACATGAACTCCCAAGAATTTGAACTAGTAATCCTAAAGTTAAGACTTTAGTGAATTATGGTGTAAATTCTTGTTATGATCAACCAGAGATTGACTGAAAAGTGCCTGTGTGTGTTTACCTGCCTATTGTAAAGTTGTCTGTCAATGTATATCTGCCCTTCAGTAATATAACCAGTAAGATCTGGAGTTGGATGTGTAATATCTGACCAATTCAAATAAGCAAAAGATTAGGAAAAGGTTAATCTGCAAAGATACTATCATAATAAATACCAATGATAATAAACACACACACACACACACATATGTATAAAGAAGATTGCCAGATAGATAATTTTAAATGTTGGCATATATGTTACCGTCATTGGGCATGGTCAGAATAGGAATTTGGGTGATGGATCCTTTGCGCCCTTCAATACGCCCAGCTCGTTCATAGATGGTTGCTAGATCAGTGTACATGTAACCAGGATAACCACGTCTTCCAGGCACTTCCTCTCGAGCAGCAGACACCTTAAAAGGAGGTAGTTAATTTTTGTCAGGCACATTATTTTTACAAGTACATGATATTGACACAAACATCAAGTCAAAGCCAGGAATTATGATACTGAGAAAAGATGATACCAAGCCACCTAATTAAAAATGTTTAAATATAAAACAGAGACATGTTAAACTTCAAATTAGCAGTTAAAAATAAGGAAAATCATCTCATCAGTACATGTCGCAGACAAAGCTGGATGTTCTGTCAAGAGTTACCTCACGAAGAGCATCAGCATATGAACTCATATCTGTCAATATAACAAGAACATGCTTTCCGCATTCATATGCTAAATATTCTGCAGTTGTCAGAGCAATACGGGGTGTAATGATGCGCTCTATAGTTGGATCGTTGGCCTGCAGAAATGCTAATATTAGGAAAATATAAATGAAGAATCCTCATCCAGGATTTAGCAAAACTAACCAATCCCAAATAAGGAGGTAGACATTACTCACCAAGTTCAGGAAAAGAGTCACTCTCTCCATAGATCCATTTTCCTCGAAATCACGTTTGAAGAACTGAGCTGTCTCCATGTTGACTCCCATAGCAGC
>JAYDZE010546701.1:0-13957 GCA_034509125.1 Monilaria moniliformis | reverse complement strand
TAAAAATCCCTTGTGCAATCTTCTAAATTCCAAGTCCATATCCGAATCTGGTAAACCCGACAAAATAAGATCGATCACAATCTAAACATACCAATTTAGAATATTAGTCAAATTGTCATGGTAGAACAGTATTAGGAAAAAATTAGTCTCGAGTATTGAGTAGTTCGCATGAATTACAAGCCGGAGTGCATAACCGTTACCTGCGCCCAAAGATCGGGTTACTTTTTCATATTTCAAAAGAGAGATCAAGTTATTTTGCATATTTCAAAAGTCAAGCTATTTTTCCACATCGTCCAAAGTTTTAAACCACGAATCATAACTAATTCTATATACCTGGTTCACAGATAAAAATAGTAGTTCAAAAAATATATATACAAATCAGAAAACCATAAGCAAATCATCTACAAATAATATTATTATTAGTTTACTGTCTATATACGTTATATTAAATATATTATCTAGAATATAATATTCGAATTGAATTTGATGAAAACAATACTCTTTTATAATACAAACAATGATATAACATTTTGTATTCTTCTATGGAATGAGTGAAAATGTGGGCGATATATGACTTTGATTAAAGTTATTCAATTTAGCTACATAGTCGATAGTTTGAAATTTAATTAAATATTTTTTTATAGTTCGAGACATTTTAAATAAAATAGATATAGTTTGTGATTTAAAGTGATATATGTTCTCAAACTAAATGTATGAGTATGATTAAAGTTAATCAATTAGCTACAACATGTTGTGAGTATATTTAATTTTTAAGTTTTCATATTTCAATTATAATTAACATTATTTAGTGGATTTTTTAGTTATAGCTCATAGACATTGGACTACTCGAATCCACAAACTAATTGATTGGAGAAAATACGTCTTAACAACTAAATTATTGTTTCATCTTGAATAAGTGGTTTAAATTATAAATAAAATAGTCTCATTTCCATCTCCCCTTGTAAAATGACATATATTCTTTTTAAATGCCATATCTTTCACGTGTCCAAATCAATGTACTAATTTCTCTTATGCCTTAGGCTAGTCCACCAAAATTTGTGGCCCTTGTTCTAGGTTGGTCCATTTTCATAATTATCACCAATCATTTCTCTTTCTATATATATATATGTATGTATGCATATCTCACACACACCTTTGAAATTCACGAACATGAAGAAATTAACGATCTATCAAATAGCATTCATAGTTTCGGTATTGTTGAGAATTATCTGCGAGTTTCTTATGCCTCTATCCAAGCCCCAAAGGAGGTTATTTGGTCGCTTAGCTCTCGAAGTTTTGAAAGTCGAAATGGAAGGTCTCAACCCGGAGTACGTTATGCCTGTTAAGTTGTATGAGTCATATAGAAACTATTGAGATGTCCAATTAAGGTGAGAGGTTATATATGGTTGGATATTTTGCTGTTAATTGGTATTTATTTTGTATCCGTTTTCATTTGCAACTATAAATGTAATAATGGAGATAGGGAAAAAAGGAATTACGTTTGAGGCACTCCTGCTTTATAGTTTTCTTGCTGAAAGGTTCTGTTCAGGGGGTTGCCTTTTCTTCAGAAGATCATAGCTTGTTCATGATCAACAATTTTTAGTTTAGGGCTTCGTTAAGTATTTTTCTTCTTAGGGTCCACAATTGTGTTGAATCTGCGAAACTGGTCACTACAACATACTAATCACATAATTTTGAAGAATCGTGAGGTGTACAAGTGTCACTATGTAAAGTTTTGATATTATGAAATGAATAACTATTATGCCTGTCTCAAAAATCACAAATTTAGTGATATTTGAGGGTGTATTTAATTTTTTATAGTAACAAAATTTTCTTATAAATTTAGATGCATCTTTATTACATTTGAATATGTCTTGAAATTCATCACATTTCCATTAGTACCATTAATATTATGTCACTAGTAGACATATTGCAGTGACGCTCGAATACATAAATTTCATCTAAAGGGTTTTCTGGTGGATTATATCATTAGGCTCCTTCATATTATGGAGGATGTTACTCAAACTCATTCGAAGATGAATAGTTCCACATAAATAAATCAGTTCATATAAACGAGGTTTATAATTCCACAATGGCACTTTTTCGCACTAAGGCGTCGATCTCGCCGGCACAAGAACCGCCAATGGAGCACAAAGCTGTCGATCTCGTCTCACATTCTCTTTCGTTTCCAACGCAACAACGGCTCAATATTTAGACTCACAAGAGTCGTAGAAAAGGAAAGAAGCAGACTAGAAAAGAGGCCCCGCAGCAACTAGGGCCCTAAGGAGAGGCTTGGGTCTTTGGGCTATTGGACCAACAAATACACAAAAGGAAAATGGAACAACAAGATAAGTGCATCCACAATAGCAGACGATTCTTCACTTTTTTCATACATCAACTTTTCCTTTAAAATTTACTTCCTGCAACAGCGATTGAACCTTAACTTTACCTTACAATATTCATCTCTTATTTTTCAATTATTTCATAATTTATGTTTTTTTCAATTTTATAATTTAAATCGAATTATTTTTAACAATATAATAATAATTCTAATTTTTTTTATAAAAAACCTAAATTACATTATTGAAAGTAGTAAAATTACAAAAATTAAGATCCTAAATTACATTACTGAAAGCAGTAAAATTACATAAATTAAAATCTTAAATATAGCCCAATTTTTTCTTCAAATTGTGAAGAAGGCGGCGGTGGTTCTCGACTTGTTCCTCTGACATTTTAGACGTGTTGAAAGCATTGGCTTTGAATAACAACTTGAGCAAGGCAGTGTGGATGGTGTTACCTAATGAGGATCGGATCTTGCCAATCTCCTCTGACGCTGCAGTGGTCATTGAAGGTGTCGCCTTGCCCTTTCCCTTCCGTTTTGCCACCTTTTGGCCAATGGGGCAGCTCCTACTCGGCTCATCGGCTTCAGTATCTCCACTAGTACAAAATTACCCGTCCGTCATGTGCTTTGTACGCTTCGGTCAGGCTGAACCGCTGCTCGCCCATTTTTCGCAAAAGTAAACCTTCTCCCAAGTCTTGACATACTCGAACGGTTTGTTATTTTCGTTCAAGTATGTGGAAAGGGAATCCTTCAACATGTTGGACTCACTTGAGTCGCTTCTTCTCTCCCTTTCGATAGTATTGTAGATTGCACAGAATTTGGCGACCTCAGGGTTCGCTCAGTCGTAGTGGCCCCAAACCATACAAGCAGTGCGCTCGGGCGCGTCTTGAGGGCGTAACTCATTGAACTTCTTCACCACCTTTGCCCAGAAAGACGAATCCTTTTTTGGTTGTCGAAGATCGCATCATCGCTCACGTCAACGTATACTTCAAATATACGCATCGTTTCTTCTGTGCAGTATAGAATTCGGGCTTCTTTCCTCGAATTCTCTGTTTCGTCGGACAAATTGATAGCGTCGATATGTGGGGATGAGGAGTCGAGACAAGGAGATTCGTAACCCCCCGGATTAGATGTGCCGAGAGCATTTAGAACTTTATCCAAAAACGGATGGATCGGTTCCTTGCGACAACAAATGTTGGATCACCACTTGTTCGTTGAGAGTAGACATGATAAAGAAGAGAAAATGAAGATGAAAGAGATTAAGTATATGAAATTTGGGGTGAAGAAAAGAAGTATGGGGGTATAGACATTTATAGAAGAAAAAAGCAAACAAATAAAAATAAAAATGTCATTGCACTTTGTTACCGTTTAAAAATATATATGTATTTGCTTAAAGAGTCGTTGCGGTTAAAATAATAAAAAAATTATTTTTATTCAAATAAAAAATAAAAAAACGTGAAAATGATGCCCATTCGCGGGGAGGGCGTGTGTCACGCACGCGGACTGCAATTGGTCGCGGTGCGCGAGTTCGTGCCACGGGTTCGTGGCGGCGACAACGGGCATGGAGCCCGTGCAGGAGGCTCAAGCCAACAGCCCGAGCTCCTACAACGGCGGGCATTGGCAGGCATGGACGGACGGTCCGCTGCTCTAACAAAAAAATTACAAAATCAATTTCCTACATAATAAACTTCAAATAGCGGAAACTTGGAACTTTTACATAATTACTACGCCGCCGCCGTGTTTCTTGTTCCTCGACACGAAGAAGTACCACTCTCTGCGTCTTGACATTTACTAGCCAAATTAGATTTCCTTCATTTAATGCCTATGCGTATGGAATATTTTGCGTACAAAAATATGATCTCAAGAGTAGAAAATATATCTAGGGTTTCGCAGATACCCTACATATATTTGTTTAAAGAATCAAGACAAGTTGGGACTTTTATTGAGTAATAGATTATTTTGTTATGACAAGCTTTCTTCTCGCTTTGTGAAAGATAGGCTCTCGCCCCTCTATTGTTCAATAGTTATGTCTGTAATCTTTTGTTACTGGAGAAACTTAGTTATATATCTATTGTTTTCAGTGTGGTTGTTTGTAGATCCTCTTTGTAAGATATTTTTGTTAATTCTAATTAGGTTATACCTTTAATTACTATTATTGATAGTTTTGACTATTTTAGTAAAAACGCTAATAGTTTTGGATTTAGTCGACTTAATTCGACTCGACTTCAAACCTAACTTATCCTATTTATGTAAAGAAGTACCATAGTCGTATACATGTAAATTTGTAGGAGCCATTCTTTAAATTTCTCGATATTGACAATTATCATCGTGAAATTTCTATTAATATTTAACTCTAATAATTAACTAAGCATACTTATATGCATGCATATATTTATAGCTTGTATATGCCTATTTTGTATATGTTGCGTCATATAGTAGAATTCAATAATATATGCAGAAGATTATTTATACATGCATTTTGATTTACTAGGATAGAGCATGTGCGTTTCACATAATTCATGAAATTCATACTAGTCAATTATTAGAGTTAAATATTAATAGAAACTTCACGATGATAATGGTCAGTATCGAGAAATTTGAAGAATGGCTACTACAAATTTACATGTATACGATTATGGTACTTCTTTACTTATATAGATAGGATAAGTTAGGATTGAAGTCGAGTCAGAATTAAGTCGACTAAATCCTAAACTATTAGCGTTTTCACTAAAATAGCCAAAGCTATCAATAATATCAATTAAAGGTATAACTTAATTAGAAATCACAAAAATATCTTACAAGTCAATGTTATAGAGGATTTACAAACAACCACACTGAAAGCAATAGAGATATAACTTAAGTTTTTCCAGTAACAAAAGATTAAAGATTCAATTATTGAACAACAGAGGAGCGAGATGTCACGAGCTGAAACTTATGTCACAAGAAGTTCCCTTAACACCGCGCGGTCCTAGGCTAGTTCGCCCCGACACTAGCTAAGCAACATTCCCACAAGCTTGGCTAATAACACCAAAAGGGAAAAAAGAGAGTGTGAGAGAATGCTTTGAGAGCTCAATTACTTGAAAATGCTTACTTGGTTGATTGATTGCTTGATTGCTTCAATTGAATGGCCAAAGGCCTATTTATACAAGTGTGGGAAGCTTTCTAGATCCTTCCCTGATTCTAGATAATTCTATGTCTCTACACTATTCTAGAGAATACCATACAATTCTACTATGTACAAGAGATTTTCGGAAGATTCTACCAAGTGCCGGACTCTTCAATGAAACTCCAGAATCTTCCTAGTAAACCCTCCACTGTAGGCGCGTTGCATGGCGGGACCTCACATTCTCCCCCACCTAAGTCGAAGTCGTCCTCGGCGCGACCTTGGCATGATACTCCTCGATCCATTTCCGAAATTGCCACAAATGTTCTTCGTGCTCCCAACTACTCTCGGAATTCGGTAGCGCCTTCCATCTCACAAAGTACTCCTTGTAGGGTGGAACACCCCTCCGTCGAACCTCCCGATGTGAGATGATCTCCTCTAATTTCTTGTCGAACGAGGTTACCACGGCCGTGGGCGCTCAGCTTGGTTCCCCTCCTGCCGGATCCTCCGTGTCCTCGTGATACGGCTTGCGTTGGCCACATGGCACACCAGATGGATCTTCATCTTGGGCGGCAACTCCAATCGGTAAGACACATTCCCGACACGTCGCACGATCTTGAACGGTCCCTCGTACTTCTGAATAAGCCCTTTGTGCACTGTCCGGAACGCCTTGAATTGTTGAGAGAGCAACTTCACTATCACCCGGTCTCCCTTGTTGAACTCGACCGCTCGCCTTTTGAGATCCGCCCACTTCTTCATCTTCTTCGCGGCCTTATCCAAGGATGCACGAGCCAAGTCTGTTTCCTCGTTTAGAGATTTGGCAAAGGTGTAGGCCGACAGACTTTGGCCCTTGTAACCGGTTGCTAAGGTGGTAGGAGTCATAGGTTGTCTACCCGTCGCCAACTCGAACGGACTCATACCGGTCGACTCGCTCCGTTGGAGGTTGTACGAGAATTGCGCCGTGTCCAAAAGCTTCGTCCAATCCTTTTGGTTGGCTTTCACGAAGTGCCACAAGTATAACTCCATTAGCGCATTAACCCGCTATGTTTGACCACGTGCTTCACGAACAACTTGGTCATGCCTAGTGCCGTTACGTCGGATGGTGCGGGAATGAAGGTGCCATACTTGGAGAATCGATCCACCACCACAATAATCGACCCCCATCCATCGGACTTGGGAATGCATGTGATAAAGTCCATAAACACACTCTCGAACGGGTGCTCCAGGATGGGCAACGGTTGGAGCAATCCGCCCGGTGTTTGTTGCTCGATCTTGTCCTGTTGGCACACAAGACACATCCTCACGTATGCCTCCACATCTTATCGCATCCTTGGCCAATAGTACGCCTCCTCCATGAGCGCCATCGTCTGGTGCATGCCCGGATGCCCGGCCCATAACGAGTCATGGCACTCTTTGAGAATGTCTCTTCACAAGCTTCCCTACTTTGGCACGTACATGCAGTTTCCCTTGGTGAAGAGCAGCCTATCCCATATCCAAAACATCCGTGTCTTGCCCTCGTTGGCAAACTCCATGATGTCCCGTGCCATCAAGCCTTTGTCCAAGCCTTCACGTATTCGCGCCTTGATATCCATCTCTTCTTGGCTAATGGCCGTAAGCTCCGCCTTCCGACTAAGGGCGTCGACTACACGATTCGTCACCCCCGGCTTGTACTTGATTATGTAGTCGAACTCTGTAACACCCCTTACTCGATTACTGAATAACCGAATAAGTGGTGTTACGACCAGACAGACTATATTCATTTTCTGATTATATTCATGTTATTATTAATTTAACCAGTCAATCTCGTTAAGAACACACAGTAAATATATAAATGTGCAAGATATGCACAACTGTTTAATCACGACTAATATATGTACACCAAAAACCTGACATGCCACATGTTCTATTATGTACAACTATTTACCCAAAAGGAACAGTGACTTGACAGGGTCGCAGCTGCTGCACTGACGAGAACCTAATATGCAAAAGATGGTCTGTAGTAGGGTGAGCACACTAGCTCAGTAGTATAATAAATGTTAGAACTAAATTTCCAAAATTAAATAAACATTATGCAACCTAAAGACATAATTATAATCATATCTTTTAGTTTATCAGCCAGAACAATAATTCTTACCTTATATCAGACATATGTATTTTTTCCCAGCAGTAAAATTCAATTCAGAAAATCACAGTATTTTTAGAACTGAATAACAAATAATCACATGTAGTTTTCACAATTTTTAGTTGTAACAGATAATTTACATTAACATTTTTATAATGCACACACAATCACATATAGCCCCAAAACGTGATGAGTGTTGACACGGTTACACGGACCAGATACACATCACGCAATTGGGCACATATCACCACAAAGGGCGTATAACGGAAACAGATCACCACAAAGGGCGTATATCAGTAACAAGCGACCCTCGCTTCAGTTATCCAGAAGACGAGTGATCGAATATGCAGTACTGATGTCCTATGGCATGCCAATTATACCCAATGAGACACTCAAGCACAGGGCGTAAACAGACACATTATGCTTTTCAGATATTATCAGTATCAAATATAATTTAATAATCATGGTCATACAGTAATACACATTATCACATATCATACAATTTCTAATCACATAATCACATATTCACATCACAAGTCATAATATTTATAATTTCTTTTCTATATGCAATCGCATAAATTTAATTCAGAAAATAAAGGCCTAACATCTAATACACTATCTCGTATAGCAAAATGTCCTGATCCAATAGCTCTTCCTAATCCTGGACTTTATCCTTTCCCCGGTTGCTGCTCGTGGCATGGTCACCTTGAATATTAACTTATATAAATCAATAACAACATTAAAAAACACTAATTAATGATTTACTTTATATCAAACTTATTATGATTTATTCTTTTTTTATTGATGCTTACTAACTATTCTTCTTAATTAGATATTAATTAGTTAGGTTAACCAATTAATTTTTTTAATACTTTTTGTAAATAAATTTTAATATTCTATTTCAGTTCTTTTAAATTAGGTTTAATTTTAGCCTATTTCAATTCTTATTTTGGACCTGATTTTTATTTTCTTTACATAGGCCCATTTATTCCTATTCTTTACAACAATACTATAGGCCCATTTGCTTTATCATTTTCCTAGCCCATTACCATTAATCTTTCCTTGTCCAAATATATTGTGAGTTAATGTAGACCCAAATCCTTATTTTAACTTTAGGCCCAATCATTTATAAATTTTCCTTTTGTTCCTTAAACTAACCGTGAGCATTCCTTCTTTCTACACAAAGCATACTTACTTTCCTTCTTTTAAGCTTTGGACAACTAATTAAACAATTCAACTCAATTCTAATTTTTTTCCATATCGATTTTCTGTGTAGGTTTAATAACTCCCTAATCTAAACAAAAATGGTATCAACTCAAACAATTCAACAGAGAGTGTAACTTTCAACACTAAAACTTTCAGCCCCTTTTCAAACTAACTCTAAGTTTTGTCAATCTCTAACTCACATCCCCAAGTCTAATTTTTATACCAATCTAGAAATGTGAAGAGCAGGAGCGGCGAAAATCCAAGCGGAAAGAAGACGCACACATTGACGATGATGGCGGCGGAGGTCGGCGAAGCAACGACGGATGGGTGTTTTTCCGGCGGCAGGGGGAAAAGCCCATAAGAGGAAAAATGTTTGTTTGTGCATCGAGACACGCGGAAAGAAGCAAGCGAGAGGGAGAGTGAGATGCGGCGGCGGCGGCGGTATGCGGTGGCAGAGAGTCAATGAAAATGGGGGAGGCCGAGAGAAGAAAGTAGGCAAGGTGGGTGTAAATGTGTGTGTGTGACCGAGAAAAAGAGAAAATACGAGAGAGGTGAGGTGAGGTGAGGTGAGGGAACAAGATTAGTGTCTCTCCCTAGGCATGACACCTAAGTACTCCTATCCTAGTAAACAACTTAGACATAGGGCACATGTCCCTTTCTTTTTATTTCTTCTAGACCGTGAAAGAGGGAAGTGGAGAGAGAGATGTTGGCCATTTTTTTTTTGTTTTTATATTCTCACGCACAAACATGCGCGCACATCCTATATATATAGTTTACGCATATATATATATATATATATATATAACTTTACTAGTATACTTATTAATTATAAATATACTTTAATTTCTTAACTATTAAATAGATGTTAATAAATTAATTTATATTTTCGAAAATTTGGAGTGTTACAACTCTCCTCTACTTAAGAAATTTCGTACTCGAAATTTATACCTGATTCGAAAAGGCACGGATATTGGTGCCGCATTACGTGTTCTGGTTCCCACGTGGCTTCTTCCACCTTGTGACTTCTCCAGATAACTTTGACTAACGGTATTTTTTTATTTCTGAGCTCTTTGACTTCTCTAGAGAACTTTGACTGACGGTATTTTTTATTTCTGAGCTCCTTGACTTCTCGAGCCAAAATTTCAACTGGTTCTTCTTCATAAGTTAAGTCAGGTTGTACTTCAATTGATTCAACTTGGATGATGTGGGAAGGATCTGATCGATATCTTCTCAGCATCGAGACGTGGAACATATTATGAATCTTTTCTAGCTCAGGTGGTAAAGCAAGTCGATAAGCCACTGGACCTACTCGATCAAATATCTCGTATGGTCCAATGAATCTTGGACTCAATTTACCCTTTTTCCCAAATCGAAGTACTTTCTTCCAGGGAGAAACTTTCAGAAACGCTTTGTCGCCCACATTAAATTCAATATTCTTTCTTTTCAAATCAGCATAGGATTTTTGTCTATCTAATGCTGCTTCCAGTCTGTCTCGAATCAGTCGAACTTTTTCTTCAGTTTCTTGAATCAGCTCCAGCCCCACAATTTTATTTTCACTCAATTTTGTCCAGCATAATGGTGTTCGACATTTACGCCCATAGAGTGCTTCATATGGAGACATGTGGATACTTGATTGATAACTATTATTGTATGCAAATTCAACCAATGGCAAATACTTTTCCCAACTGCCCTCAAAATCTATAATACAGCTTCTCAGCATATCTTCTAGAATCTGAATCACCCGTTCCGATTGGCCATTAGTTTGAGGGTGAAAAACAGTACTGAAATTCAATCGAGAACTCAGAGCTTCTTGAAATTTCTTCCAGAATCTCGATGTGAATCATGGATCTCTATCAGAGATTATTGAAGTAGGTACTCCATGCAATCTTACAATTTCATTTATATATAGCTCGGCTAACTTTTCCAGTGAATCTGTAGTTCTTACAGGGAGAAAATGAGCTTATTTGATCAATCGATCAACAATCACCCATATAGCATCTTTCTTTCGAGGTGACATCGGCAGACCTGTCACAAAATCCATCGTGATTCGATCCCATTTCCATTCAGAAATTGTAATTGGCTGTAACAATCCAGATGGAACCTGATGTTCAGCTTTGACTTGCTGGCAGGTTAGACACTTGGACATGTACTCTGTAATATTCCTCTTCATACCCGACCACCAATAGGATTCTTTTAAATCACGATACATCTATTACTTCCAGGGTGCATTGAATATGAACTGTTATGCACTTTCTGGAGTATCTCATCTTTCAGTCTATCATCGTCAGGCACATATAATCTTTTTCTGAAATATAGACATCCATCAAAACTCTGTTCAAATCCATGCATCTCCCTTTTATTAATTTGCTCCAACTTGACTTTCAACTTTTTATCAGTCTTTTGAGCATCTTTAACTTGCTGAATTAGAGTTGGCTTCACTCTCATTTCTGCCAGAATACCACCATTGTTGAGTGTTTCCATCTGAATATTCATAGCTCTTAAAGGCGATAATCAATAAGACAATCATAGTCCTTAAGAAGTTCAATCCATCTTTTTTGTCTCAAGTTAAGTTCTTTCTGTGTAAGTAAATACTTGAGACTCTTGTTATCGGTGAATATGTAGCATCTTTCACCATGGAGATAAGCAAAGACTATTGCTGCCAATTCCAAATCATGCGTTGGATAGTTCTTCTCGTGAATTTTCAACTGTCTTGAAGCATATGCAACCACCTTGCCTTTTTGTATTAATACGCAACCCAATCCATCCCCAGAATTATATCAAATTCGTGAAAAGGTAACTCCATCAGGTTAGCTGGAAAGAAATATCCTTGAACGCTGAGAGGACATTTTCTATAAATTCGATTCACCACTACGCTTTTCCCAAGGGAATTAGAAACTTCTATATCAAAATCAGTCTTGTCTAAAGGCAGACTATGTTCTTGTATATGTTTTGTACAGATGTAAGAATGTGTAGAGCTAAGATCAATTAATGCTATAATTGGTACGTCAAATAATATAAAAGTACCAAGTATGACGTCTGGTGCATCCTGCTCCTCGCGAGCTCTGATAGCATATGTACGAGCTAGGGCTCTTGGCTCTGCCCTCGACGAAGATTCTGATGCCGGCCTCTGACCTCTGCCGGTTCCAAATCCCTGTCCTGGCCTACGATTTCTCATAATAGTATGCTCAGATCTCACTGGTACAATCCCTGGATTACTCGGTGGTCTTGGAGAATCCTTCAGAAAATGCTCATTTGATCCACATCGAAGACATGCTCCAGATATCCTCCAACACTCCCCCCGTTGATGTCTTCCACATTGTACACATGCTGGTATCACATCCTATCCTCATGTGCTAGCTACTGAAGTAGCCTGTGGTCTTGGTCTGAATTCAGATCTTTGACTCTGACTTCTTCCCTGAGAACATGAGGGTGCTGGATATCCACTCCTCCTAGAGTCTTTAAATCTCTTACCTGACCATAACATAAAATGAGAAGACTCTGCAGGTCTCTTGTTCTGTTCCTTACTTCTTCTTTCCACTTCTTCTTCAGAAATCAACTTCTTGATGTTTTGTGCCAGTCCAGACAGCTTCATCAAATCCGTTGCTTCTGCTCCTATAACTGATCTCTGGATGCTACTATTCAATCCCCGTTCAAATCTACGGTACATCTCTAAATCAGTGGGTACAATTTCTCGTGCATACTGGGCCAGACGCCGATATTCCGTCTCGTACTCCAACACAGTCAAATCACCTTGTACCAGGTGAAGAAATTATCTCCTCCTGTCCTCCATATACTGTACGCCTATATATCGTTTGTGAAACTTTTTTATAAAAAAGTCCCATGATATTATCTCTGGCACAGCAATTTGTACAATGCTCATCCACCACATATATGCTTCATCTTTCAATAGAGCTACAGCACAATGTAATTTTTCCTCTGTAGTACAAGGCATGAAGGCGAATATTCGCTGAAGTTGGTCCAACCAATACTCAGCTTTGGTCGGGTCGTCATCCTTCTTTCCTCCGAATTCATCTGCTTGGAATTTATGAAGTCTCTCGATAGCAGATGTATTACTACTTGATGTAGCTCTAGCTATTTGTCGAAGTGCATTTGCTAGAGTCTGTAAAATAGCATCCTGTCCAGGAATAGGAGTATCTATTGAAATAGAAGGGGTCTCCTAAGACTTAGAACCCGGTGCACTACTCTGGGCTTCATTATTCGACATCTTGAATATCTGTTTAACATTAGCAGCTGCATCAAGTCACTGATATAAAGATAATTTATTTCCTAAGTGGCATGTATCTACACTCATTTGACACAGTTCAGTCCTAGGATCGGCTGAACCTAGGCTCTGATACCAAAATTGTAACACCACTTACTCGATTACTGTATAACCGAATAAGTGGCGTCACACCCAAACAAACTATATACATAATCGGAATATACTCATATTATTATTAATTCAAGCAGTCAATGGAATTCAGATATTTATATTTGAAAATTTAAAACCGGTAATCCCGTTAAAACAAACAGTAAATATATAATGTGCAAAATATGCACAGCTGTTTAATCACGACTAATATTTGTACACCAAAACCTGACATGCCACATGTTCTATTATGTACAACTATTTACCCAAAAGGAACAATGACTAAACGGGGTCGCAGCTGCTGCACTGACGAGAACCTAATCTGCAAAAGATGGTCTGTAGAGGGATGAGCTCACCAGCTCAGTAGTATATTAAATGTTAGAACTAAATTTTCGAAATTAAATAAACACTATGCAACCTAAAGATATAATTATAATCATATCTTTCAGTTTAACAGTCAAAATAGTAATTCCTACATCATATCATATATATATACAATTTCTCCAGCAATAAAATCCAAATCATAAATCACAGTTTTATCAGAACTAAATAGTTGGTAATCACATGCAGTTTTTCATGATTTCCAATTACAATAGATAATTCACAGTAACATCTTTATAACGCTCACATAAACACATATAGCCCCAAAATGTGCTGAGTATTGACACGAGTACGCGGACCAGATACAGATTACCCAATTGGGCGTATAACAGTAACAGTGTGCCACAAGGGCGTATAACAGTAACAGGCGACCCTCGCTTCGGTTATCCAGAAGACGAGTGATCGAATATGCAGTACTGTTGTCCTATGGCATGC
>JAYDZE010546690.1:0-13960 GCA_034509125.1 Monilaria moniliformis | reverse complement strand
AATTCCACCTTTTCAGCTATTAAAGAATGAGTTCCAATGACCATGGAGATATCCCCAGTTTGGAGACCCTAACAAAAAAGTTGCAAAATATGAAATGATATGCTATGCCAGTGAATAAATGAGGATGATCTGCAATTACCTGTCGAATAAATCTTGCTTGCTTCGTTGAGGTTGATCCTGTCAATAGAGCAACAGAGGGCTTTGCATCGACATCTTCAATTTTCTCAAGCAAGCCAAGAAGGTGCTCATAATGCTGGACAGCCAGCAGCTCTGTTGGAACCATAAATGCTGCCTGGAGATAATTTAATCCAATCATACAAGGCACTTCACAATGTAAAAGTAGAAGTCATAATCACTCACCTGGTATCCAGAGCCAATTACCTCCATGCATGATAAAAATGCTACCACAGTCTTCCCACATCCAACATCACCCTATGAAGGCTCCAAAAAGAATGAAATAAGAAGAGGCAAAAAATGAGGATGAGAAAACAGAAGAGGCTTATGAGGGTTCAAGCCTACTTTGCGAATTATATACAGGGAATTCAGAGGTCAGATAGTTCATCTTGGTTTAAACCCCTTGAGATGCACAAGGTATCTTCAGAAAATGCGAAATACTTTTTAAAGAGAAATCAGTGTCCATACAGATTGAATTTTATTTCAGGAAACAGAAGAAGTTCAAAAGATGATTTCAGATGAATAAGAAAACCACACCTGTAACAGCCTATTCATCGGAACTGGTCGTTTTAGATCCGATATGATTTCTGAAGTTGCTTGTAGCTGACTGGTTGTAAGCGTATATGGAAGAGCCTTCACAAAGTTTTTTGTGATACTGGCCCACTCCCCAAGTCTAGTGTTCAGCTCTGGCTTTGTGTACCTCTCAAGCAATCCATCTTTCTCTAACTTCGTACCAAGACCCTCAAGCATTTGGAATAACTTTCCCAACTGAAACAAAAAAATTCAGAACAGAATATCATTGAAACAACAAATATATTTGTATTTTTCACAGTGATAGCTGGAGGAAACATGCTCTCTGGAACACCAGGTGGAGGATAATTTCATATGTATAATAAATTGAGAAGTAGCTATGGCCTGATATTGTTAATCCAATATGAATCTCAGTTTGATATTTATCAGAAGTCCATTAGGGAAGAAAAAAAAAATTAAAGGAGTAAAATGCTAACAGAATAATGTTACAAATACCTGAAGATAGAAGAACTCATCAAATATAAGCCTTCTACGAGCTAAGTCAGCCATTTTAAAACTAGTCGGCTGGTGAATCCCAATATATGCCTGCATCATTTACCAATATGTGCAGATAGCTTAATATCAAAATGGACGACCGATGATGCGGGCTGGCAAAGTAAAGCAGTATCTGCAGGATAAGTCCTAGGTGGTCCCCAAAGAAAAGGAATATAAAATGGTTATTTAAAGCCAGTCTACATACATCAGAGAGTGATGGTAGTTGAAAATCCTGAATAATGTCCTTAGGAAGAGGATCAAGATAAGCCGGCAACATCTTTAAAGCTCTGAAAAATTATACATGTTCATTGCATTAGAGAAAGAATACATGCTTCAACCAGATGAGCATTAAAAAACGAAACTTAATCAATAATAGATTATGGATGTCAAATCTATCAACTCTGGCAAATGTATAAGAAGTGAAAAACAATGGTAGGTATTTCTAAGTCACAATTATTTATTATCTACTACTATAGGTGGGTTAAAATGAAAAATGAATGAGAAATATTATGCAAGGAAAACTGAACATGGGGCATAAATAGATCACAGAAGACCAACTTCAGCTGACCAACTAGTTTCTGGAAATATACATAGATAAGCGTAACTAAGAAACATAAATAGTTAATAATGAGATAAAGATGCAAAAGAGCAAACCTTGAAATAATGTCCCTAAAAACATCAGGGTTAAGACCTTTTTTCGAAGGATATATGGGATAAGGCCTCCCTTTGGCAAGAACACATGAATCTCCTTCGTTGTTAACCACATCAATACTGTACTCCCTCATTTCAAAGTGATCTTTACTTCGCATTGTGCGCACCTTCATAAAGTCAACATTTTATGGACAAGTTTTTATGCACAGGAAGCGATTTGAAATTCATTTATTACTCATTTAAACCAGTCAACCTTGCCACTGACGCACACAACATCACCCTCTTTGTGCTTTCCCTGAATACTTCTAAGGAAAGGCATGCATGCAAAACGAGCTCCACGGAAAAATTTCTTCAAATGCAAATATATTGTTCGTTTGCTCCTTTCCACTTCATCAGCTGTTCCATTAGCATTTGGCTCAATATCTGCAACATCAGAAGCCACAACAACCTCCAGATATGAGAATGAACTACTAGCCCGGATCCCCCTGCATGAAAAAGGTTGCACTGTTAGAATCTAAGTCAGATGTTCAACACTATGCTTTAGAGAACTTCAAAGGAACCATTTCAGTATCAACATAAATACATATGCAGAGAACTATATAAAGCTTACCTAGAAGACATTATTTTCCCAACAAAAATCATGTACTGACCATCGTCAATGTCCACCTCAGCATTCTGTAAATCAACATAGGTCCTAGGAAAATGATGTAACAGTTTCCGCAACTACAAGTAGATGAAAGAAGCATCAGGCGTTGATCCTAAGCACTATGCAGATGTAACAATTGCTGGATAACTCACCGTGTAAAAACCACAACTTTCTAGCTGACTGCACTGGCGCTTGCTAAGCCCAATGCAATTGATGCTTTCATCAAGAATTTCTGCCACTGAGACAGCAGGTAACTGGGTCTCAGAGCCAGCATAGCTGCAGGGTTCATCCACAGTCAATTGCAAAGTATTTATGGGTTCTGTCTTGCAATCAAGTGACTGAGAGTCTGTAGATGATTTTTTGAAGTCATCTTCCATGATTTGATTCGTATTCATATTTGAAACCTCTGCATATAACATTTCCAGGTTTTGGTAGATGAAATTTGGATCCAACAAATTTGCATCAATATGACTAGGAATGCATCCTTCAAGAACTTGAGGCATCAATGATTCTGTGGCTTGAGTATCGTATGCAGGCCCATCATACAATTCCACAGTTGGGAAGCAACCCAAAGAGATGGCAGGGAATTTTTTGCATGTCAAGGTGGCATCAAATTCAGCATTTCCAACTTTAAAATTCTCTCTGAACTTCTCTCTAGATATATTATTCCCAATTAAGCCATCAAGACCATTGTAACCAATGAAAACTGATTCCTAGAAGAAAATCAAATTGTTCCACCATATTAAAGTTCCAAAACAGGAGAAACAAATTTTCAAAAAAATTTAAATAGATATCCAGATTGGCACTACTAAAATAAGTAACAATGCTAAATATTCAAAAACAAAATCTCATCACTTTTTCACTGTTTACACTAAGAAATCAAGGATAATCTAAAACAGTCGGGAAGAATAAGTCAGTTAGTTGAGTAATTCATGCATTAAGCAATAAAACAAAGATGTGTTAGTTTATTTGAAAGGAACTGAGTCAACTTTGCACTCAAATATGTTAACCCAGAACTCCAGCCATGTGTTATGCTTTGCAAGCATCTTTTACTACTCTGAGGCATACCTTTTCAAAGCCATCTAAACCCTTCAACAACTTTTCAGGAAACTTATGCTTTGACCGAAAGCTTGAAGTTAAATTATTCGGTGAAAGAAAATTGTTAAACCTGCATAGTAATGAAGTATCCTCATAAGATATTCCATCACAAATCACAACATGAATTGTAATAGTTTAAAGCCAATAACCTAAGACATCTGCCAAAGATACTCCTGCCTGCTCTCTCAGCTTCAAAATTCACAGCATGCCGCAAGCATTGATCACTGAAACCCTATCGGACAAAGTTTAATTTTATAAGTTGTCAAAGCCTATCTAAAAGCATGAGCTGGCCAACTAAAATTTCCTAGATAAAATTACTACCAAAGTAGTTAACCCTCAAATAGTATCTTGGAATTATCAATGATATACTTCAATGCCATATGCAAGGTGGAATGCTTTGAGGTTTGTTCAAGACAATTCAGTTAATTTCCTACTCCGGCTACAAAATAATTTACAAGGGCATACTCGATGAGGCTCCATGCATAGGCTTTCACCGGAAGAAAATTGTGACAGATTTACGCATAGTTAACAACATTCAAATTTAATAAATAAATAAAAAAGTAAAAGTAAAAAATAAATAGCATCGTAAAATTATATAGCATTTTGCAACTTAGGAGTTAGGAGTATATAAAACAATGAGAATAAAGTAGTTATGATAACTGTGGATTTGGTTAGCATAGTAACTTCAACAAAACATGAGAAATGAACTCTTTTGGCACCAGACGTTGACTACTCATAGACAGGAAGATGCTGTGTTGGTATTCAAACGATAATACAGCTTGAAACCAGAGGAGGCAACCTCCATACCATGGTACACAATTGTAAAGCCAGTGGTGTCACTGCCATAAACAAAAGGATAACAGACTGAAACAGAGCTGCCAAGTTAATGCAGCCATTGAACCTGTAAAGCCATTGAGTCATTTAGATAGAATCATACTAAACAGAAATGAAACTTAACCTAGCAGGAGTTAGATAAAGACAAATAAATGGCATCGGCACCTGAATCATTGCAAACAACTTGTTATTGAATTCTTTTTAACTAAAACTAAGCATAAAAGCTGATAATTGTGATCATATCTACTGAGACAACTGATCGCAAGAAAAAAGTAAAGCGAAAAATGAATTTAACACTTTATCAGATAAACAAATACAGCTAAGGACAAGCAAGCCATGCAGAATGAGGCACATACAAAATCCCAGCGCAAGAGTTGAAATTGTAAAATTAAATTTAGAAAGAAAAAAAAATCACAAGCGCCATCGGCCATCGGCCATCGAAACCGTAATTTCAGAAAGATACTAACTTTGTGGAAGATGGAGGGCTACTGAGTACTGAGAGCCATGCTTCTGTAATCGGAAAGAAATTGAGGCTAAATGTTAATATTTAAAAATAGAGAGCGAGCAAATTTTATAAAAAGATATGTATGCCAAAATTGAAAGTTAGTCCCTAGTGTTTTAGAACTAAATAGTAATTCGACAGAGTAGAAGGATGTCAAAGCAATAATCCAATTTAACAAGTTAATCTACTTTAGCTCTATAAATAGAGGCCCATCCTCTCTAGCTGTGCAGAATAATTAGGGTTTATGTAAAATTCGAAGCCTCGTCGGCGCTGGCCCTTATTTCGTTGTTTTGATTTTGTCTGTTTCTTTTTTAAGCAAAGATTTGGGCTAAAATGCAAAAAGGGGAGAGCTTGAACGATTAACAGTTGGTGGCTCTGAAATACCCGCAGGTTTTCTGCGGCTGCCCTGCAAAATTTAGCCTTTACATTAACAATGGCATCATAGTACGGCTTTGTGCTTCCGATTCTGGTTTTCAAATGAGAAGTGATTCATTTTGCTTTTTTACTGATTGCCGATTTCGGTGATCTCCGCAAAGCCGCCTCCAAACGCCATTACATTCCGATATTCTTGATTTCGAACTTGTTTCTGGATAAAAGCTTCTTTTTTTTTAATGAGAAGAAATATTTTATTATACAAAATTGGTGTTATGCTACTGATTATTGGAAGTAATTTAGTTGGAAGTATTGATTTGATAATTAAACAACAACTAAAATTAATATTTATTATACAAAATCGGTGTTATGTTTCTGGCTCACATATTTAATGTAATATAAACTGATCGGTTGGAAATATTATAAAATCTATTGTAATTATAGTTTGATGATTATGTTTACTAATAGAGATGCAGAACAGTATGCAATGACAAAGTGATCCATTATTAGTGTTATTTATTTTAATATAATTATGGGTTAACCGTTTTATTATAGTTTTCATGTAAATATAAACAGTATGCAATGAACAAGTGATGTAATACTAATACATAATATTCATTGATAATAGTGAGTAATCTTGTATCAAAAATGAGATTAAAGTCAAGAAGTGAAAACAGGTGCAAATTTATTTCATGACAGCATCTCATCAATCATCAGATGTCTAGACGAATTGTTCAATGGTTACAATGTAAATACCCAAACAACTAAAAAATGATACACATACTTGATGTATCAGCAGTAACAAAATGTCCATAAATCAAGAATCTTGCACACAACTAGCTACCAGATTATTCAAGCAGCACTCCTCCAGCAACTGAGATAACTGAATCAACCACCTTTCTACATAATAGAAACGCTGTCACTGTCCAATCTACGACCCGTTTGCTCGATAATCGACCCTACGTTCATAAGGGTACCAGACGGGAGGCGATTGCACCTGATCGGAGAAACAAGATGCAGCAGGTATAGATTAAGGCTGATTTACCTCAGGTTTGTATTTGTAAGTGATATAGAAACTAACCTCACAGGTAGTCTTCTCTTTGCACTCCAATACATTTGGAAGCGCTGATGCTATCACTTCTTAGCAAGCAACGGGCGCTGTAGCACGATTTCTTATGATCATTCGACCTAGCTTTTGCACTTGCATTTGGCGCTTCTGATATTTTTATATCCAATGAATTCTTGGGACTCTGTAGGACGGGACGTGGAACTGGCACCACGGCTCGACTTCTGGAATCACTTCGGTCAGGATCCTCATCAATGAGCCCACACACGCGTTCCCTGCCACCAAATCAGATCAGGGTGTTAGCATATAAACGGAACGTGCTGGCACCATAATCAGGCACGGCTCTTTACCTGGGCAAGGAAGCGTAGCGCCTTCTCATTGGTGGTCTGCCTACTTTGCCGGCTTGTCCCTCCAGTCGGAAGAATTGTTGCTTAAATTGATCGACTCCACTGAAAAATCATAGACTCTAATTCAAGAGGATAATATCAATGTAACCACAAGAGTGATCTCCTAATCATATACTCACTTCAGCATATACTTAAACGGTCACATATGTACATACAAATCAATTTATAACATTTAGGTACAAGGAAACAATCACGGAGAAAAAGAAACGACTCGTTGCAGGCGGATGAAAGAAAATTGAGCGAGATATATATGACTGGTAATTAATTAGGAATAATAAAGCGCTTGAAATTCTCTTGTGTCAAACCAGAGTTAACACAGATTCTTTTAATGGCCCGACCTTGGATACATAAAGTGAATCTGGTCCACGCCACGGAGGTACTCCTGGAGCATCTGGGGATGATACTCCAAGATCTGTTTGCTTAATTAAGATACAACGTAAGTAACAGCTAATGCAAGTATAACATCATTCACACTTCACTAGTAATGCTCGTACCTCCCGGTAGATTAGTTCCCTCACGTCTTCTTTTGTCAACTTTCTTCGTTCAAACTCAAACTCGAATTTTGAGATATGTTGAGTTGACGGTTCATCTTCCACATTTGCCAGCCCATAAAAATATGGATCTGACAATGCCTGTACAAATATGGTGTTTTTACTAATGTTAATGCAAACACATCCATCCACACTGAAATCGAGTGAGGGAGCTGAGACAACGAAAACTTAGTTATAGGAATACTTACTTCTTCAGCGGATGGACGATCTTTCGGATCAAATGCAATTAGATGCTCAAGTAAGCGAAGAGCCAGGGGATCAACATCTGGGAACCTTTGCGACAGAGGTATAGGTGCTTTTCTTCTCATGCTACACAAATATCTTCGGGCCTTCTCATTTCGAATCTATATGTGAGAAAAGGATCAATTTGTCAAATGATAAGTTTTGTCAACTTCATCAGTTTGTCTACCATGATTTTCAAGCGAAGAGAGCATTTTAGTCATCATGAAGGAACAAACCCTTGAGATAGCTTCAGGAGAAGGTGTGCCAAGAAGATCGGTTATGAGTTCCAACTGGTGGACAACATTCTTCCCAGGAAACAATGGTTTTCCAGTGACCATTTCTGCAAATATGCATCCTATGCTCCAGATATCAATAGCCGGGGTATACTGCAATAGGTAACAACATTAAGGAAATTGAACACATTGCTTTCTCAACATCTCATTCACTATCAAAGAAATAACCTTTCTTGTAGTTCTGCGATTAGTCTAGACACTCAATTATAGAGAGAGATTTTCATAGACAGCACAAAGTAATTTCCAGACATGGGAACTTACTTTGGAAAAGAAGGAACCACAAAGTTCAGGAGCGCGATACCACCGGGTAGCCACATAATCCTTCAGATAAACAACATTTCGAAAAAAATTACATTATTGATTATTAAATAACCTTAATCCAATAAATATTGGGGAAATACATATATCTTCCATGAAATCACAGCATAATTACTTACAGTCCAGAAAACAGCAGATGGGGCATCACCAAATGATGCACGAGCTAGGCCGAAGTCACATATCTTCAACTTGCAGTCTGCGTTGGCAAGGATGTTTTTGGGCTTCAAATCCCGGTGGAAGACGTTTGCTGTCAAAAAAGAAAACATGGATTTTTCTTAGTAACTGCAGAAAGTGCAAGGAACTAAAGGAACTAAGTTGATAATATGCCTACCTGAATGGATATATTTTAAAGCTCGGAGCAACTGATACAAAAAGAACTGATGATGCCCGGGGGTAAGATCATCATTTGTCTTGATTACATGGTGAAGATCTGTTTCCATCAACTCAAATACAACATATATATCCTTGAATTCTCTCCGACACGGAGGCAACATGATATGCTTAATTTCAACAATGTCAGGGTGCCGAAGCAACCTGAGGAGCTTGATCTCTCTAAGAATGCGAGTAGCTTCACAGACATGCTCAAAAATGTCATTTATCTTCTTTATAGCCACCTTTTCTCCAGTGTGAGTATCAACTGCAGCAGCCACAACACCATAACTTCCCTTACCAACAACCTCTTGGATTTCGTATAAATTTGCTTCACCGTACTCGGTGAAGAAGTCCTTGAAAGGCATGTTCTGACAAACCAAAAAGAAACATCAGCACTTTCTATGCCAAACATGAGAAATTCAGATGGGAAAAGAATAAGAAATTCACCGAATGAACAGAAATTGTTGCGATGTTGTGACAATACCCAAAAAAAATAGTAGAAATGACTACGATTACAATCTATAATTTAAAGTTTAATCATTTATATTATTAGGTTATATTGAGTTGAAAGCTTTCGTTGCATTTATTAATCGTAGCATTGAAGAAAGTTTACACTATCAGCGGAATTCAGTAAGATGAAGGAGCAAGTCTATAAAGGTTTTTATAGTGTTGAGCTCTTGAGCGAGGACAGAGGCCATAATCATTGCAAAGGACATCACAAATAATCATATTAAGTTGCAGCGAATACAGCATTACCTACATCCAACTAAAAATAAGTGAACAATATAATTTTCACAAAATGTACATCAAAAAATAAAAAAACAAGCTCAGTTATTTGTGCTACAAAAAACTCAAAATAACCCCAACTTCAAAGGGGGAAACCACACACCCACAAAGACAAAGATTGAAAAAAAAATCCCTTTTATCAGATGGTTAAGCTGAACCCTAATCATCATACAACGGACTATTGCAATTAGAAAATATGA
Organism: Monilaria moniliformis; assembly: GCA_034509125.1. Taxonomy (NCBI): domain Eukaryota; kingdom Viridiplantae; phylum Streptophyta; class Magnoliopsida; order Caryophyllales; family Aizoaceae; genus Monilaria; species Monilaria moniliformis. The sequence continues at coordinate 4,403 of JAYDZE010546690.1, read as the reverse complement.
GAAGCAATAAAATACACCACTTTGTCAGTAAGAAAATCAACAGCAAAAGAAGACAACTAAGTTGGCAAATATGAGAATTCTATTAGATTCAATCATGAAAAGACAAAATGACCAGAAAAAAAAATATATATAAATATATTTCTTTTGGCATAACACAAAAACCAGATCTGAACTTGTTTTATAAAATGAACTTTATATAATCAATTCATACATACTTACCTGAATCATTAGTCTCCAGAGGCGAATAAGAGAGATAATGAGGTTTCCTTCCAAAACGCCTCCGGAGAATGGCAGCTTAAATTCACAGGCAATCACAATCTCATTCAAGTGGGATACGTCTATTTATATATCCTGCACACAAAAATGAGTTGACATTTTAGCAAAAAACTTTTAAATGCAAATGAAAGGGCAAATTTGAATACCTTTATAATAATAATACTAAAGATAGACCGTATGAAAAAATTATGCTTTCTCAGCTAGAGCCTAGAGAGCTGGTGATCTGGTCTAGAAGGAAGGGGGCTCTTTAATTTATATATATATATATATATATATATATATATATAAAAACACACACGTCATAGTTAAACTACTACAAGATTTTATTTTTCCAACAAACTGACGAAATTGAGATCTACTACTACACACACACACACAAAAAAAAAAAAAATCGACGTCCATATAATATACTCACTAGAAAAAAATGAAGCTTCTTCCACCAAAATTTGTGTGAACTGAAATCAACTAGAGCGAGTGAAAGAGATGGAGGTATCAATCAATCAATATTCACCTAAATTTGTGAAGTTGATAAAAAAAGCCCACAACCAGAACTAAAGGAAATGAAAAATAAATAATTAGAGCCAATGGGGCGAGATGTTGATGAAAGGAAACAGTCAATGAAGATGGGATGGCCCAGAAATTCGATGTATATACAAATACAACCTCCCCCGCGTCCATTCGGTTATAGAAAAGGACAAAACGCAATTAATTAAATAATAATTATAAATCGAGTAAATTTATGCTTTGAAATGCGAGCCTTATCTCGTGCGCGTGTAATTTCCCCAAAAAACGTACAAACCCGTGTGTGTGTGTGTGTGTTTGGCGGAGTAAAGCGGCAAGTGGTAGCCTTTACCTTTTCGTCGGTGGAATGTGTAAAGATAGATATGGGCAGCGAATTCTGAATTCATGGAATACATTCTACATACAAGGAAATGGATATGACAGACGACCTACGCAATCAAATTGCAGAAGCTAAAAGAAGTAGTAGACGCCCTCATTACCGTTTAGACATATTTAAGTCTCTAGAAGTATGAGTAACTTCAACTTCTCCATGGATCCTCACAAATCATGTTATATATGATCATGGTTATCACCAAAAAAATGTGCAATGAAGCTAAGTAATAAATTCCTAATTGTAACTTACTCACACAAGAGCACTCCCTTACTTCATCAATGATTTGGCATTCATGTTCATGAGTTTCAACATCATATATATCATATGTTTGATTAGCTACACTTTGTGGACTGATCTTATTCTGCATTTCAGCACCATCTCTTGGTTCCCGGTGTCGTCTCTTTCACTATGCAGCAAAACATCTCCTATTTCAGCTGCCTCCGTTGGTCCCATGATCTCTGCACCTACTTCCATCAGCATATCTTTAGTCTGAGGTGTAATTTTTGGCTGGATACTTGTTTCTTGCAGACTCACTGATCAGCCTATTCCTCCACGAACGATAATCTCCACCAGTTACATTTTGCTGCTGTGCTTCAATAGTTGTAGGAGTAGGAAATTATCTCCCATATTCTGTTGCAGTGGCTCAATCTTTTGTTCCTTCATTCTATATTCATCATTTAGATCCTGAATGTCAATCACCATGACTCGCAAGATTCACACAATCTTGATTTGCTTGTGCTTGAGGGACTTGTTTCCTTTGATCAGTTGCCTCATCATCTGTCAATAGACTTAGTATTTCTACTATTGGCATACCATCCATGCATACATACACCTTGCACTCGGCCAACACACGCTTCTTCCATCATATCCTCCTTGCAAGGATTATCATACCTCCTACCCGGACCCCTGCCCCTGTCACGGCCCCGAGAACAAGCACGTTCTCGACCCTGTTTGTACTTTGGATGAGTTATGATTCCCCTTGCATTCTGCTAGAGGTGGGGCTAGGGCTGTGACTGATGCTGGGGTTGGGGTTGGGGTGTACAAGTAGTCCTCACAGCTTGGGGCTGGGCTTAATGGTGCCATTTTTAGAATGCCTATTCAAATGTTGGTTAAGGAAAGCAGCAGCATGAGCCCAAGGCAAGTCCTTAGGGCATCAGGAATGCAGCCCGTGTGGCCCCTCCCTTCGGGACGCACACGTGACGCATTGCAGGGGGCGAGGGGAAGAGCAGTTTGCGATGGAGGGAAAATGCGGACAGTCCGCCACGCGCTCTTCCTCATGTAGCCAATAAGAAGGGCGCGTTGCATCTACTCGCTGGGCGTTTACGCGTCCGATTATTTAGTTATTTATTTTTAAAAACATCAAAAAAATCTAATTTAATGAAAAATCATTTCCCTACTGTTACCCAATGGCTAGTCCTCTTTTTTTTTTTAATTATTCCAACCCATTCAATCCCCTTATAGGTACCCTTCCCCACTTCAATTTTCACATAATTTCTTTTTTATCTATCTATTTTCTCTCTCAACTTCTTCTTCTTATTTACACATATACTATATTTTTGAAAGCCACCATGTCCGGCGACAACTACCAAAACCAATAGCGAGATTGGTTCCTTCATGAGGCCTACAGTTCAAACACTCCAGGTTCCGCCCAGTCGTCCACGCACCTCACGTCGACGCCCTAAGGGGCATACGCCCACATCATCCCCATCCAGGCATTGGACTACATCTTAATCTCTGACGAGCCATTCTCCCGCGACGTTCGAGTGATGTACACCGTGGAAGAAACGAAACGGATCTTTGAGGTGTGTGATGAGTAGTAAATGTTGCTACTCTAGAAGGGTTAATTTGAGCTTAATTCGAGCACATATCTACACTAAAAGGTGTATTTTGGCAGGAAATCGAGGCATTGGAAGATCGGAGCCGAGGTGCGCAAAGAGATGAAAAACGAGCTGTTTTAGCCTTATATTTGACCAGTTCGTCAACTCAATAGATAAATCAGATCAGCTCGGCATAACCATCAAGTTCGGTAGTGAAGCTCGGCATCGGCAGCTCGTCTAAATTCAGTTCGGCAACATTAGCTCGGCAGATTTCCAGATCGGCGTCGTACCAGTACAACACTCAGCTCGCCAGTTCGGTCTAGCCGTAAGCAGCACATGCAGAGGCGGTTCAAAAAGCAGAGCAGTTATCCAGAACAGATAAAGTGGTCCCCCAAGTAGGTTGGTGAGCTGGCACTAGCAGCACATGCAGAGGGCAGAGGCGTCATTTTAGCAAAGAGAAAACCTAGCTTGGAGGAGAGGAAAGCCGTTCTATAAAAGCTGAGGGAATATGATCATCCAAAAAAAAACGGCAGTCCTTGGTCCTTCGAATCATCCAAATTTAGAGAGTTAGATAGAAAATTCCAGATCGTGAAAAGAGCTGTTACCATGGAAGGAGAACAAGAATCTGTTACTTAGCTGAATATTATTATTTCTGTTTACTGTTTTATTGCCGTTTTACTGTTTTAGTAATTTCTTCTTTTGGATTTAATTTCTGTTAAGTTTTAATTCCAGTTATTTTCGTTGGCATTTAATTTCCGTGTTAGTTTACATTCTAATCTCGTTGTGTTCTTTAATCGGATATTTCTAGCTTACGCAATTTCAGCTTTAAATCATTTCACCTTAGTTAAATCATTAAAATTAGTTAATTTTATAATCTTAAGATCGATTTAGAAGTATTAAAATTAATCAAGCTTTGCAGTTTTATTTCCTGGTTCATCAATGGAGTTTTCAAAGCAAGTTTCTGAGTCCCTTTCCTTTTTAAGTTCGACAGTTCAAGCTGGATTTACATTTCTGTTTGTCTCTGTTTATTTTCAGTTCTGAAAGCTGTTTATCTGTTTAAAAAAAAGTAGGGTAGTTATATTCCAGAAATAGAAAGTGGGTTTGTTACTTTATTTGTTTCTTTAAAAGCCAAGTGTTTAATTTCAGCATTATTTCATGTTCAAGAGTTTAATCTCGATTTCAGTTCTTAGATGCTTTAATTTAATTCCAGTTATTAGCTATGTCTCTTTAATTAATTAATTTAGTTCCCTCGCATTTAATTAGTTTAATTGCTTTTCTTTATTCTCGTCTTTTTCCCCTAAAAGTTAGGCGTGGCTGCATCGCCGATCTCCTTGATACAAACACATGACGAACTACCGTTCCTCGTGGGATCGACTCCCGTACTTATCCTGTACTAATCCAATAGTATAAGGAAA